>MU771467.1:0-88988 GCA_026770625.1 Nicotiana glauca | reverse complement strand
ATAGAATCAAAGAAACAACCATATCCGAATGAATTATAATCAAGATCTAGTTAATTTCAAACCACAATATTTATGGCTACATGACAACCCCAGAATAATAGATGTTTTAGCCACTCATGTTCATACAAATCTTAACAATAAAAAGCTTAAACATAATATGAACAAACAACTAAGAGAAAGGTTGAAGAAAACTCTTTTAATTCTTGCTTCAAGGTAGTATTCTTCCTTCTCCTCCTTAGCTTCAAGAGTCTCCAATGGATTCTTCTCTCTAGAATGAATAGTGTATTTCCACTCCTTGCACACCAAATCTGATCTCTTCCTCAATAATGGAGCTCTTTTATGTTAGTTGAGTGGATACCCTTCATATTGACAATTTTACCCCTTAAATAATTGATTTCCCGGATTGAATTAGCGCGGCCGCGCTAGTGCCCGCGCTAATGGAGTTTCATTCTGCCTCAACCCGCGCTAAACTAGCGCGGGCGCGCTAATGCCCGCGCTAATGGAAATTCGGTAAAATGCAAAAAATTAAAGTTGTAGCCCTTTTAAATAGCTTTCCATCAATATATTATGGAGCCTAAACGGAGTTTTGCACAAAAAGTTATGGGCATTTTACTCAGCCAAGAAGAATGAAGTAAATGAACCTCAACACGTCATCCACATGATTATTGGTAGTGCCGATACCCCGTAAGAACACATGATGAGGAAAACAAAAATATCTAACATGAAATAGAAACGGACTCGAGGGTAAATCCCCGATGACGCACTTACCTTCAGTGAAGAAGATACGGATGCCTTGTCTCAACCCCATAACGACGCTCTGGTAATTTCCTTCCTTGTAAATTCTTTCCAATAAAGCGTGTACTCGTGGATCCAGGTAGCTCGGCCAATATTATCAGGTCAAGGGTGATAGAACAGCTCGGTTTAACTGAACAGATCATGCCCGCCACTCGAGTCCTCAACAGGTTCAACATGGCAAGCGAAATAATGAAAGGGGAGATCATCATACCTTTCACCATAGGCGGCATAACACAACACACCAAGTTCCATGTCATCGAGGGGGATATGCGGTACAACGCCTTGTTCGGACGACCATGGATACATTGCATGAGAGCAGTGCCATCCACTCTCCACCACCACCATCACCAACAACAACAACCAAGTATAATACCACTTAGTGGGGTCTGGGAAAGGTAGTGTGTACGCAGACCTTACCACTACCCTGGGTAGAGAGGCTGTTTCCAAATAGACCTACGGCATCCTTCCCTCCAAGAACTTCCCACCTTGTTGTTGGGGAGACTCGAACTCACAACCTCTTGGTTGGAAGTGGGGGTTTCTTACTATCAGAGCAACCCCTCTTGTCTTGCCATCCCCTCTCCACCAAATGATAAAATTCCCGATAAAGTACGGGATCAAAACCATCCATGAAGAGAAGCACGCGACGAGAGAAATATTCTCAATACATGATTCATTCTCAATCACCTTACCTCCACCCGCGAATAAGCCCACGGGCAAATCAGGGCTCAACCCCGGTCAGGTTTGATAAAATGCAAAGTTAAACCCACGTTACATAACCGATCTCGGGCGATCAAAGCGAGTCACCACCCTGAAGTATCTCATCTCAGGGTACCACCGTTTCTTTTATTTTAATTTCTAAATAGAAATTAACCCTCGGCAGGCACTGTCCGAAAGCCTCGAGGCCTCCCAAGAAAGGCACGCCCAATTCAACCGAAGATATCGAGATGCTTGCATTATTCAAAGATCTCGAGACATCCCAATAAAGGCGCGCCCATTGCACTCTTTTCCTTAGACCGAGTTTTTATCCCAAAATGAAAAGTAGGGTTTTTACCGACAAGGTTTTTAATGAGGAACACCCGCAAAGACACCAGGAGATAAAACTCCACGCAAATTCTAGTTCGCATTTGCAAACTCCCTTCAGCTACACAAGGTTCGCATTTGCGACCTTGTAAGTCGCATTTGCGACAGTCCAGATTTGGGAAATACGAGCTAAACGATCGCATTTGCGATCATCATGTTGGAGGCCAGGTTTTGCATTTACGATGACCACTAGCTCGCATTTGCGAGAATTTCAATCGCATTTGCGAAAATCACAGAAGCCTTATACCAGATTTTACAAAATTGAGAAATACAATCCGATGCCTATCCAAAACTCACCCGAGCCCTCGAGGCTCCAAATCAAACATGCACACAACCTCAAAAACAACCTACGAACTTACTCGTGTGATCAAATCACCAAAATAACATAAACATCAATGAATCAAGCCTAAAAATCATCATTTTCATTTCAAACTTCATAAACTCCCCACTTTAGCTATTTAGGTCCGAAACACGTCAAATGACGTCCGCTTTCGACCAAACTTTACAGAAAGCGCTTAACACATATTAAACACCTATACCGGGCGTCGGAACCAAAATACGAGCCCGATACCATAGTCTTTTAATCAATTTTCATTTCCATTTTCCTTAATAATTTCAGAAAAACAATTTAACAGAAAAATTCTTTTACTCGAGTTCTAGACCTCGGATTTCGACTCTGGGCACATGCCCGAGTCCCATATTTTTCTACGGACCCTGCGGGACCGTCAAATCACAGGTCCGGGTCCGTTTATCAAAAATGTTGACTGAAGTTTAATCACATTAATATCAAAATTCTTCAAATGTTTTCACAGATTTAACATATTTCAACATAAAAGCTTTCCGGCTATGCGCCCGGACTATGCACGCAAATTGAGGCAAGTAAAAGTGATGTTTTCAAGGCCTTGGAAGCGTGGAAACGAATGAGGAAATAGGTGATGACCCTTTGGGTCGTCACAGCTCAGTTCTCCCCATTTCTGCTTCTTTATGCTTTATTATCCGTGTTTTGTGGTATCGGATTTGTCGGATCGAATCCAGAATTGTTTTGGTGAAGTTTAAGACACTTCATCTCTTTTAAGAAGGCTTTAGTTGGAAAAGTCAACTGGTTTTGACTTATGTGTTAGAAGGCTCGGATGTGAATTCTGATGGTTCAGTTAGCTTCGGGGGTATTTAGGACTTATGAGTGTGATCTAAATGGGTTTTGGAGGTTTGGAGAAGTTTAGGCTTGAATTGGCTAAGTTGATATTTTGGTGATTTCCGGTTTGTACGTAAGATTTAGATATAGGGGTGGGAATGGAATTCCGAGAGTTGCAGTAGCTTCGTTGTGTCATATGGTATGTGTACAAAATTTCAGGTTATTCGGACGTGGTTTGGTTGGATTTTTTATCAAAAGCGAAATTCCAAAGTTTTTAGAAACTTAGGCTTAAATCTGAGGTGTTTTGGTTGATATAATGTTGTTTGAAGTATTTTGATGATTGGAACAAGTTTGAATAAGGTATTAGGATATGTTTGTGCTTTTGGTTGAGGTCCCTGGGGCTTCGGGGTGATTTCGGGTGGTTAACAGAGAAAAATAGGATAGTGTTGCAGTTGCTGAAGTTGTTGCTCCTCATATTTTCGCACATGTGGTTTAGGGACCACAGGAGCAGCGCCACACGTGCTGGAAGGGAGCTGCAGGAGTGTATTTGAGGGAAAGAGTCAGGAACCGCAGATGTGGTGGATTGGCCGCACCTGCGAAGGCGCAAGTGTGAAGAGCTTACCACAGATGCGAAATTTAACCCGTTAAGTCATTTTCGCAGATGTGGTACCGCTGAGGCGAGTATTGTGCCGCAGATGCGAAAAGGACTGGGCAGAACATATAAGTTATTTCATTTAGCGAAATTGGGTTATTTCACCATGTTTGACTTCGGCCTTGGAGCTTTTTGGGCGATTTGAGATAGGGATTTCAAGGGAACTTCGTAAACGTAAAGATTTTGGACCTAAAACACATTTCTATGGTAGTATTTCATGGATTAAGGCTGTAATTTAAGGAATTTAAGGGCTAAAAATAGATGATTACGGCTTGAGTTTAAGAGGCCTTTAAATGAGGATTTGAGGGGCCATTTGAACTCCGATTTTAGTATTCTTGATATGTATGAACTAATGGGGAGATTAAGAATCTATTGGTGTGAAATTTCTGAATTTCGGGATATAGGCCTAGGGGTCGGGTTTTTGTAATTTTTGGATTTGTGCCCTTTAATGATTGTTTTCTCTTGGGCTTTGTTCCCTTGGCATATTTTGACGTCCTCGTTCTGATTCTGGATAGATTCGACCCGCGTGGAGGCCGATTCGAGGGGCAAGGGCATCACAAGCTAGAGATTTATCCTATTCTAGGTTAGTAATGATTGTAACTGATGTTCTGAGGTTTTGAAACCCCGAATTTTCACATCGTAGTGCTATGTTAAGGTGAGACACACGCTTGTTGACGAGCGTGGGATCGTACACTATTGGGGATTGTGACTTGGTCCGTCCCGGTTGATAATTTTACCGCGTATTTGACTGAAGCACTATTTGCTATCATTATGATTTGGGTTCAATGCCATATTTGGGCTTCGTGCCAACTATTTGAACCCTTCTGGGCTTTTTACTAATATTGCCTTACCGTTTTAACTTACTACTTGAACTCAGTCATATTATCTTCCATTGTTTTACTATTCAGCTATTTTTTCCCAGTTTTGAGACTTAAATGATATCTTCAATGACGTTTGGGTTAAGAAATACTATTTTACTATTGCCTGGGGGGCTTGTGAGATTCTGACAGAGTAAGGCCGAGGGCCTATATTGTGAGGGAACACTTATATTGATATCAGGCCGAGGGCCTAGATTTGATTCAACGAGATGGCCTGTTATTGAGCTTGGGTTGTAAGGGGCCCCTCCAGGAGTCTGCAGATCCTCAGTGAGCGCGGGTACCCATTGTGATGTGAGATTGAGCCCGAGGGGCTATTATTGAGTTCAGATGTTGCCTGAGGGGTGGATGTGGTGATACTGTGCCCGAGGGGCAAACTTCTATTTGATTACCTATTAATTACTTGTTTACTTGTTGTAAGAGGAGTTTTACTTGATTTTTTACTGATTTACAGCCTTTTTAAATGATTTTACTGCTTCATTATAGAATGCCTTGTGCCTTACGTGTTTTCTTACTTTCAGTCGTTATTTATCTTTGTTACTCACTAAGTTGGAGTACTCAATTTACTCCCTGCACCTTGTGTGCAGATTCAGGTGCATCCGGTCCCGCTCCTGAGTGCTGATTCCTCTAGATTCAGGCGAGATTTCAGAGATTACGAGGTAGATGTTGGTGTCCGCAACCCCGTGTCTCTACTCCTCTATCGTTTCTATTTCATTTCAGACATTGTACTAGTTATGGATTTAGCAGGATTTTATTACGACTTTTAGATGCTCATGACTAGTGACACCCCGGTTAGGGTTGTGTATGGGTATTCTTCCGCATATTTATGTTATTATCGGTTATTTCGGATTTATTCTTATCATGTTTAGACTGTTCTTAAATGTTTATTTGTTAATAATTGGAAAATGAAAAGTGTCGGTTGGACTTGTCTTCACGAGAAGCGCCATCACGACTAGGTTCGGGGTTAGGGTCGTGACATTAAGTTTGTCGAGTCTTTTGTTATTATTTCATATTTTGTATTTGAAAAATGTATCATAAATCAAAAATAAAAAAAAAAGAGATATTTTGTGTTTTTATATTTCTGTTAGAATTTTCTTTAGAGATATATTCCTGGAAACTAAAAAATTAAAAAGTTTGAGGTGAAATCAATATCTAGAACACAAAATAAGGGTTTAATCCTCAAATTCATAGCCATTTTTTCCAGATATTAAATTTTATTCCGCGAAATTACTGTAGCGCGTAGATTTTTTCCAGATTTTTCGATATTTGACGTTAATTTCTGTTCTTCGCATTAATGATACGGTGATGTTTTGAGCAGCCATGGATGATGTCGTCTCACTCCAGCCTTTAGTTGTGGGAGAGCCACCAACAAAACTCACATATGCTCAGCAAATCGCAACAATAATAGATCGCATACCTCGCACAACTCCAAAACTCAAAACAATCTAGTTCATCCATGGTGAGCCAACTGTAATTTTTTTTTCATATAAGAACGACAACAATTTGCTGTGGAGGAAGGGTTGCATCAATCAGTAGTGATAAAAGTATCTCAAGGAGCACCAGAACTCAATGAGCAACGAGATCTACTGCCCAAACATTTAGGTGTTAAAGGTCGATCACTACAAGAAATTGGATTATTAGTGGCAACATATAGCATCGATTTGTGAAATTCCTCCATTCAAATCGCTAATCCGACTTGAATAAAAGAAACAATTCTGCTCGTAATCGATTTCACCTTCCTTCTTACATGTTACTATCCCACATCTAACTAAAACCTCATAAAGATTTATATGAGATATATTGACATTTAGGTATTTTGGTATAATGATTATGTATGACAAAAGTTTCAACATGCAAGTAGGGATAATTAATTTTTCAGCAATTTCACTTTTATCTTCCCAGATTTCATCTCGAATTTCTCTGAGTCATTTGATAATCTACAGGAATACCAAAAAAATTACACAAAAAGAATCATTTGATGCGTATTTGGTGTTGTTATTTTTTATTCCGGTCTTGACAGAATCTCAGCTATCTCTTTTCTTGGGTAAGTTAAAATCTTCTTCTTGAGTGACGTTTTACATGTCAGCATTCTATTTAGTTATGTGAGCTTCGTAGGTTCTTTCACTTATGTCCCCTGTCGCAACAGTCTGTGTAACTCCTTAAATTATTTATGGAACAGTACATATATATGCTTTGAATATGAGTTTCTCTCTTTCTATTCTTTAGGTATTTTGTAGTTGCATAATTTTCATCTGATGAAAACCTTGAGATTATTCCTTCATTGCCTATCTACTTTGTTTTGGACGAGGTGAGATTTGGGGGGTGGGGGTATAGAATTGTATGCAGTACATCGCTACATCTTGCATCATTTGGTATGTACTATATTATACCGTTGGTTTCACGGTTTTTGTTAAGTCATGCAAGTTATAGTTTATGTCTAATATGTATAATTAAGTTCGTCGATTTGTGGGTTGGTAGGTGTTTCTCATGGCATATGTGTTGTGTAATAACACTGCTAAAATATTTCAAATTTTTCTTATGTGAATTCATAGTGACAATTATAGTATTGTTTGCTTCTTATTTCAAATAGTTCTTTGATTTTATCTTTTCAATAGGAAACTTGAGGTATAGTTCCACGGCGTCCGCAACTCTGAAGTCCCCTTCTACTCCCTTTTGTTGTTTATTTGATTTGGACAATTATGTTTATTTCAAACCATTATCTGTACTATCTTAGAAGCTCATGTATTCGCGACACCAGTTCTGGGATTTTATCTAGTTATTGCGGTTTCTCACTTTATTTCAGTCTCTTGGTTATTAATTAAATTTTAATTGTTAAAAGTGGCTAGAAACTATTCTAACGTTACTTGTCTAGCAAGTGAAATGTTAGATATGATCACCATTCCGAGGGTGTGAATCCCTGATCCTAACACCTCTGTATCATGAAAGAAAAAAATACGAGGCAGCAAGCAAATAAAGTTTAATAATCATGCTCCCAACTTAGTGGGCTCGTTATGGAGCTGATATCGGCTATTCAAATGGAGATTGTTTGTGGATCGTATCGAATAAAATCAGTGGCATGTGTCTTACAGAAATGTGTGTTCCCGTTAGTGCCAATTGTCTTATTTTTGCAATAAACAATTAGCTGTTCTTACTAACGTGGGATGCATAACCTTAATTAGTTGACCATCCAATCAATAAACAACTAGTTGTTCTTACTACGTGGGATGCAAAACCTTAATTAGTTGACCATCCAATCAATAAACAACTAGCTAGCTAGTTAGTCTTAATTACTAAAATAGGAAGAATTGAGAACTAACAAAAAAAAAGGAGCTAGCAGTAGCAATTGTAATCAATTCAAGAGGTGAAATTAGCCCCAATGGAAAGTCTATAAATTGTAGCTTGTACTGAAGCAAAATGATGCACACACAAAAACTCCTATTTTCCTCTATAAAGCTCTAGCAGTTCTCTGATCGATCCATGGCTTCGCTTAAGTTTCTTTTTGTTTTGACTACTCTTCTCATGGCATTCACTGGTTAGTACCAATCTCTCCCTAGCTCTCTTTATATTGTAATATAGCATGTTAATTTGCATAAATCAATATCTATAAAAATTGCTTAAAATTCATAAAATGTTACAGCTCAGCTGCCATGGCTCTCAAAGACACAAGTGATTGCCACAAGAGATGTTAATCATGATTCAGAAGTGTTAGAAGGCATGCTACTCCTACCTTCTGCTAAGCTGATGACTTGCGGGCGGAGTTGTACATACAGTGATGAATGCAGTGATGGTTGGGCATGCAATCTTTGTATTTTTATAACACAAGAATGGAAAGCTTGCAGCGCATTTTGACAAGCTTATGTGAAGGCCGTTTACTGGTTTCCGAACAACTCTACCATGTGCAAGTTCTTATTATTTGTCTGAGTCTCTCTGTGTGCTATCTTCAGTTCATTCCATGTTTTATCCAGCAGTATGTTAATATCAAGTGAATAACTATCCATTGAGAAATCATAATGGATGTACAATTGCATGCAATGCATGTAGTCATTGCTCAATTTACAAGTGTATCACATATGTTATATTATTTGTATCGAACTTTTCTTCTTCTTTGTTGATTAACATTCGTCATTTTTAAATTTCACAAAACGAAAATTTCAATTATCTTATATTTTTGGAAGCGCTGCAAAAGAAAAGAACTTTTCTTGTTCTGTGTTAGATAAAGCGCTCCGAAAGAAAAGAACTATCTCATTTGATAATGCAAATATTGCTTTTGGAAGTCCGATATCTTCACCTGAAGATGACACACTAATCCTCCATATTGTCATATGCAGTTTCACTATATAGCCCCTCTGCCATTAAGCATATTACGTCTAAATCTGATTCAACAGTTAATACAATAGGGTACCTGCTGGATGTAATTCAGATGAATTCCACTATATAATCTGTTATTCTAAAATTGAATGTTGTCAGTTTCTATAATTACTAAGAAATCATATAGAGATGGGACAGAGTTATTTAAGGATAAAATTCAAAGAGTTGTATCATGCGACAAGAGAGTAAACAAAAAGAATTAATGAATAACTAGGAGAGACAAATTTTGGGTTGACGTGACAAAACTAATGCAGAAGGAGCCTTGGAGGGATTAAACTATAAGTATGTCCAAGTATCAAAATAACAATAATCACGTTATAATGTCGTTCTTGACAAATAGATAAGAATTTAAGCAAATACCAACCAACACAGCTTCGTGGCTTACCGTTTTTATAAGTCGACTTTAAAAATCGTGAAGGTTCAAGTCCCTCTATCCCCAAAAAGACTATTTCACTCCCCAACTATTTATCCGACCCCCTTTCCTTAGCGGTTTAAAATTCCTTATCTTTCTCATTCACTATATTCTTTTAGAAATGGCTTTCCATACATTCGCTTAATTCACCAATTTTACTAACAACAAGGGCTCAAATAGTAAGAAGATTCTTGGAGACCACGTCAACCCTTGCTGAAAGGAGTATGGGGGACAAGCAGGGCATATAGCCCATAAAGAGGTGGATTCCGTTCGTTCATACGCACACCGACTGGATCTTCCACAACGAAGATAATAATCGAAAAGGGACTACGAGTCACCTTCTTTGATTGCGAGTTGGAGCTGCCATAGCTTATGGCTATAGCAACGGGAGGGCCCCAGCAGAGAGAAAAGTCAGGATAACGAGCGCTCCTACAGCTCAAGCAAAAACACCCAAATACTAGTTGCAACGGATATGGAATAGAAAGTTTTAAATCTATTAAGTTCTGATCCCATATTCTCTGGAAAATTCGAAAGCTCTTCTTTGTGGCGATAATACCAAAATATCAAGTTGGCACAACTATCTTTATCTTTATTTTGATACTTATGGGCCGTAAATTTGCTTTTCTTCAATGAGAATATAAAGAAAACTAGCAATTTCGCTCCCCAGCCCCACTTGGTGAGGGCTTTCTTGTATGGACTTGGTCTTGCTTTGATGATGGGCAGGCCTTTTCTTCGCATCGGCCTTCCCTATAGTACTGGCGCTAACGCGCTAGGTTGAGCGGTCACCGAAGCTTGCTTGTTAGTATAAAACTAACGAAACCTCAAACCAACCAATATCAAGACTACTCGGGCATACTTAGATTTTCCTCCTAAGATAAGAGCTTTCCACCAAGCTTGTCACTTTTATAAACCTCTTCACTAATTACCTAGTAACTTTTAAAAATGAATTTCCACTAGGGTAAAGTAAAATAAAGGGAAGATGAAAAACTACTATCGTGGCCTAGTAAGTAGTTGCCTATTTCGCGTGCCCTTCCTGTACAGACTTATACTGACTTACTGTATACCGCTGTTAGTGGACTGACAACGTCAGATGGAAAGGGGCTTTTCTGGATAAAATAAAAACTTGATTCATGTAACAGGAGAAAGATTTTCCGTTCCTTAGCCGGAAAGAGATGTTACCATGAAAGAGGGATTAAGTATAACAGAATTGACTGGAGAGTCATGGAAACACTTTTTTCTTCCATATTTTGGACCTTAGCTCCATCAAACAATATTTTAGCAATAAAATATGGAAGAATATCAATCTTAGATTAAAAGACTATGTATCGATGGTCTGAATTGTCTAAACAAAAATTCTTGAACAGTGAACAACCAGTTCAGATATTCACGACCAAGAAATAATGGATTCTCTTTCGGATAGGAAGGTTGGAATGCCAACAGGCGTCTATTATTGAATTCACCCGACCCCTGACTCATTGTACTAGTTACTTCTATAGCTGGTGTTGTACTGGTGTATTGCTAGTGAACTTACAGAGCGAGCTGTAAAGGTAGAAAAAAAATAGATCAATTAAGAGATAGTGGCTCTAAGCAAGGGCGAACGACTGAGGATTGGCCGGGGAGAGTCGTCTCAAATGCTGATACCTTTTTATAAATAAGCCAATAAAAAAAAGATAAGTAAAAGCCAGTGAAAGTGAACGAGGAGTAAGCGGGGTACGACGAAGCCCTATGCCTAAGGGGCAGTACGTAAACAAGTACATATCATATGATTTTGTACTGATCTGCTTTCGAGTTGTCGAGTGACGATTGGCCGATGGGCCCTTTTTTCTTTTATAAGGGAAGAGATTGTAGCTGTGTAAAAATAGGCCAGGACGAGTAGGCAAGCACGCGGGTTGTACCGGTCAGCTTTGAGCTGTCGAGTGACAATGGCTCCATCTCTTAAGAAAGGACGCGGGGGGCCTGTATTATAATAAAGGGGGTACTCTCTTCTCATATGTGCGCTATATTATTGTGTCCTATTCCTTAAGGAGTGATCCGGGATTAAGCCACGTGGTGATACCCTCTAAATAAAAGAAAGGTGGCCTTTCGTACGGATTGGAGTACGAAGATAATTATTCAGCACACTAAAATCTAGTGGATGGGGTTCCATATTCATGAAAAGCCAGGGTTGAAACATGTTATGAAACTAAGACAACAATTATTTCTAATAATAAGAAAGACTTAAGGGCCGTCAACGCCTATAAACAGAAGCTTCTTTCAGTCTATATTTGGCAAAGGGAGACAAAAAGGAACTTAGAAGTCGGTAAAAAAAGCTTTGAGTGTAGCCGTGTATTCTTTTATAAGACTTCAAGAAATTTCGCAAGAAATCTCTCAAGTCGAAGAGGAGAAGCTCCAATCGGAGCAAAGGCTGGGTCTGTTATGGGAGTATTTGCCTCCTCTCGACCTTGAGGCCATAGCAAAGATGATGCAAGAGATCCGGAACCACATTCGTGATTTGGAAGAGAGGAAGGAGGCCCTCCTCCAGGAACGAAGGGAACTAACTGCGCGGGTCGCCCGCATAGCTTCGGATTCCTAGAGAAAGTAGAATAGAAGAGTCTGTCGACTCTTTTTAGCTGTAGAAGGTTTAAATAAGTGTCTGTAGACGCAAAGTAATGTGTTTTAATTTAGGGTGTTCTTTGTCTTTTTTAGTGGAGATATACTCCAATGCCTACTGGAGATAGACTCCTATCTATGCTAACTATCTTTGTTTGGTTTTATTTATTATGTTTGCATGTATAACAAAAACCCTAGAAAAAAATATTTACTACTTATGCTAATATAATAGTGAAGACTTTATCATATAAATGTGCTGAAAATGTTGTTCTTCCCTTTTTTCTTTCTATAGTGGAGATAGTCGCACGTAATGACAGACATATTATTAAAGGACTCTACATTTGCTTCCTTATCCTTGCTAACTAGAAATGAACCTTCACGAGTTGAGTAAAAGAACCTAGCCTATCTTACTCTCCCTATGCAAAATAGCAGTTCGTCCAGCCGTCTTCTAGCTTCGACCAACCAAGAGGATTCTTTATATAAAGGAAGAAAGTTTCATGAGTGATCCTGCACACTCCAACCATTTAGGTATATGGCCATCGAGCGCTTTTTCCCACGTTGACTTGCTTTGTCTTGCTTACCGGCTCGGAATACTTCTCCAAAAAAAAGGACTGACTCTAAGGATGGATATATTTAAGTAAGCAAACCTAAGTAAGCAAACCAACAGGAGGAAAGATCACAGCTGGTCTAGGAGCCGAAAGAGCTCAACTTACTTAGTTGTAGAGGGCGACTAAAAAGGAGGCTCGAAACACAAGTCACATATTTATCGTTGCAAAGAACTCTATGGAGGGGAAAAACTTGACCCTGCATTTGAGATCTTGTTGACATAATTTGTGTTTGCAAGAAGGCAATCACTTGTTTCCTCTCAACTTTTGAGGCATTATAGCAACAACGGTCCTTCTTTTTCGGCCATTGCCATATGATCATGGATTTTGGCATCTTTGTCATGATCTTCCTTCACTAAATGAAGATTTGGCATAAAAAAATAGCAGAAATTACATAAAGAATTTTTATTAGCGGTTAATTGAATGAGAAAATAGTTGAACCATAGATGGACAACAAATTGACACATTTGATCAAGGGAAACTTGTGCAAAGACACACTACCTCGAGCACATAGATTCTAAATGTCGCACATGATTAGGAGATGGTTGTTGTTAACATGTTGACTATCTTCTCTTCTCTTACTGTAACAACCCAGCCGGTCGTTTCGTTAGTTGTAGCCTTATTCCCCCATTTTCTGCTCATTTTGAGCTCTATAGCTTTGTTAGGTGATTTTGGACTTAGGAGCACGTTCGGATTGTGATTTGGAGGTCTGTAGTAGAATTAGGCTTGAAATGGCGAAAGTTAACATTTTGGAAAGTTTAACTGGGAGTGCAGTTTTTGATATCGGGGTCGGAGTGAATTTTCGGAAGTTGAAACTTCTACTTTCGATGCTTACACCTATCAAATCACGTTTGATTGACCTCAAATTTTGTACACGAGTAATATTTTCCATCACTGACCTACTCCAACTTTCGGAATCAGAATCCGACCACAATATCAAAAAGTCCACTTCCGGTCAAACTTCTCAAAACTTTCAGAATTTCTAACTTTCGCCAAATGACTTTAAAATGACCTACGGACCTCCAAATCCACTTTTGATTGCGCTTCCAGCACCATAATCACCATACAGAGCTATCGCCAGACTCGAAATTCCAAATGGACATTGATAGCACTGAAATGCACTTCAACCCAATCTTATGAAATTCTTCCAAAATGCTAACTTCCACAATAGGCGCTGAAACGCTGCCGGGTCATTCAAAACCCAATCCGAACAGATGCCTAAGTCCAAACTCATCATACGAACTTGATGGAACCTTTAAATCCTAATTCCGAGGTTGTTTACTCATAAATCAAACTTTACTCAGTTCTTTCAACTTAAAGCTTCAGAAATGGGAATTTCCTTTCCAAGTCAACTCTGAGCTTCCTGAAATTAAATTTTGACTACGCGCACAAGTCTTAATACCTGATATGAAGCTGTCACGACATCAAACTGCCAAACGACGCGCTAGAGCTCAAAACGACCGATCGGGTCGTTCTAATTTCAAAGTCCATTAGGCTTGAATTCGTGTGCAATTCATGTTTTTGATGTCTTTTGAGGTTATTTGAGGGTCTGACTAAGTTTGTATCATATTTTGGAACTTGTTGGTATGTTTGGTTGAGGTCTCAGAGGCCTCGGGTTGATTTTGGGTGGTTAACGGATTAAGAATTAAAATTGGAAGACTACTGAAGTTGAGTTTTTTGGTTTTTTAGCTGATATGTTTTCCTTATACGTGATCGCGTGGACAGGTCCGCGAGGCATAATGGGTCAATGATCGAATTTGCTCTACGCATTCGCGAGTAGAGGGATGCGATCGCATAGCTATAGGAAGAAGTGTATCGCAAACACATGGACTAGGCTGCATTCGCGAAGAGGGGGTGAGGTAGGAGGTGGGACCCCACATTTTGTTCATTGCGAATGCGTGAGGTCGTTCGCGATCGGGTAAGTCAGAGGGTCAATTCTTTGCATTCGTGTAGGGGATTCCGTGTTCACGAAGGGTTAAACTGTGGGGCAGCATAGTTGCGCTTCATGATCGCGAGGTATGTTCCGCGATCGCCATGAAGGTATATCTGGGTAGAGTAAAAGATTAAAAAAATGAGGGTTTTAGTTCATAACATAAAATTGATTTGGGAGCTCGATAGAAGGCGATTTTTGGAGAGATACTTGTGTGGGTATTTGGGGTAAGTGATTCCTATCTAATTTTGGTCAATTTCCATGATTATGCCATTAATTTTATCATCTAATTTGTGATTTGGGGTGAAAAATTTGGGGAAATGAGGAAGAGTTCTTGGATTAGATTTTTGAGGTATTGAATGGGATTTTGTTATCGGATTTGAGTAAATTTGGTATGGTTAGACTCGTGAGTGAATCGCCTTTAAGGTTTTATAACTTTTGTCGGATTTACAGAAGTGGGTCCGGGGGACCGTGTTTGAGCCGATTTCGGATTCTGAGCTATAATTTCGTAATTTCTTATAGAATTAATTCATTTAGCCCATATTGATTGCATTGTACTGCTTGTGGCTAGATTCAGGCCGTTTAGAGCCCGATTTGCAAGGCAAAGGCATGTTGGAGTAGAGTTTTGCCCGGATTGAGGTAAGTAACACTTTCAAACTTGGTTGTGAGGGCTCGAAACCCCCGAATTATGTGTTATGTGATTGGTATTAAGGTGACGCACATGCCAAGTGACGGGCGCACGGGCGTGCGCCGTGTGAATTGGGACCTGGTCGATTCCATGGCACTTTAAAGTGGTCCTATCTTGTTGATATCCATGTTATCACCATGTGATAAAATAAAGAAGCTGTCAATCGTGCTAGAGATTATGTTAGGCTATATGCTGGTACTGTTGGGACCCATAGTGGTTGTTTCTTACTATTCACTTACTGATCTTATTGATATTTTGTACTCACTCATGTTCATTCATTTCATATCATATCTCAGTCTCTGTTTTTATTGTCGATACATCATATCATCATGTTCGGGCTAGTTTCAAGTCATTTGTGAGCCCGTGAGTGAGACTGATGACTGAGTGAGGCCGGGAGCTTGATTATGAGTGACATTTATAGGATCGTGCTGCACACTGGAGTGGTTATATTGATTTATGATACCGCTTGGGCTGAAGGAGCCATTCCGGAGTCTGCATCCCCCTAGTGAATGCAGTTAATTATATTGAGGGATGGATCTTCCATGGACATAGATCTTGTCCGAAACATTATATACCTGCAGATGGATCATCTCCATGAGCTGTATTGGCCCTACTCGGTATTGGATGACTGATGATCAGTGATGTATATATTTCGGGATGGATCTTCCCTGGGCCGTATGTGACATATACAATACCGAGTGATTGAGCATTGAGAGTGAGAGCACATGAGGCTGTCAGTATGGTGCACCACATACATCATGTGCATTGGCATGTATACGTGGAGGATTTATATTCTTCATATCATTTAGACTTGATCTATTTTACTGTTTTGAGCTATCTATTGAACTTGAAAGCATGCCTACGTTTCTGCACAGTTATTTCTATATTAAACTATGCCGGTTAGGTTCGTCACTACCTTTTAGTCCAAAAGACTCACGCTACACCCTGTACCTCGTGTGCAGATCCCCTGTACCTCGTGTGCAGATCCAGGTGTTCCGGTCACGACGACTACTGATTGAGGAGTCAGACTTCAAACACTATCGAGATAATTTCATGGTGTTCATAGGCCTTGACTCTACTTCCTTATCATTATCTGTATTTCAGTTCTTATTCCCTAGACATACTTTATTTTGGTATAGATGTTCATGTACTTGATGACACCCCGGTATTGAGATAGATTGTATTGTGTTGCGGATTTATTTCTGTTTCAAAAAGGTTTTTCTTAAACATTAATTGCTTCCACCTTTATTTTCAAAGATTTTACTGTGTTGAGATGGTTAAGTAGTGGCTTGCTTAGTTCCACGATAGGCTCCATCAGAGGTTTTGGGTTGTGGCACTTACTTTCCCGAATTTTGTTTGACTAAAAGATCATATCACTCTGGCAGTGAAGAAGTAACTATTTGCATTGATACTTTTATAGAGTACTACTATATTTTTTAAAAGAAGAGTATAAAGCAATAGATTATAAGAGGTATTGTCTAACATGACCAATACCTCAGTAAAAGGAAAAAAGAAATGTTATTTTTCCGCTTGAATTGTTTTCTCGTATTTTTAGGAAACCCATAATCCCTATAAGTTTAGGAAAACCCATTATCCTAAAAGATTTGAGAAAGGAAAACCTATAGTCCTTGTCAATTTGGGAAACATTTCTCTTATAGGTTTGGTATTGTTTGGGATCTATATATAGGGGTTGTAGTTGGGGATTCTATAGATTGTATTACGCTTTTCTTCTCATTCATAGTGCAAAACTCTCTCTGCTTCTGCCCTGAGGATTAGGCTTAGCCGAATCTCGTTAAATCCTTGTGTTGATTTTTTCTCTCTATTTGCTTTGTGTATGATTGTGTGCTAGTTAACCCACGATATTTTGCAACAATTGATATCAAAGCAAGGTTCGGGTTTCGACATATAATCTAGTGTTAAGATGTCTTCATCATATTCAACAAGTTACGAAGTAGAAAAATTTTACTAGGGTTCTTGTTTCAGTCTATGGAAGATTAGGATGAAACCGTCCCTGTATGAGGATTTTCCTGAAGAGATGACAGAGACAAAGAAGGCAGACCTGAAGGAGAGGGCTTTGAGTACAATTTAGTGAGCGTTACTGCCACACCTCCCTTTTTTCATTACACCCCATAATAGGAGTATATAAGGAAGTTTTTCCAATTAATGGACAATCGAAACGGGATTTATTTAATTAAAGATTCACAGTCGCCACTTGGGAGATTTGTGGTATCCCAAGTCACCGGTTCAAATCCCGAATCGAGGAAAAGATTGACTCTGTATTACAGTCCGCGAACCAGAAATCCGGGTAAGGAATTCTGCTAATCCGGGAAAAGGTGTTAGGCATTTCCGGGTTCCGTAGTTTTAGCACGGTCGCTCAACTGTTATATTTGGCCTATTTATCTGATTTTAAACACTTTTAAACCTATGTGTATTTTTAACTTAACCGCTTTATTTAATTATTTTAAGGAAAATTGCAACGTCATTTAAAATACATCTTGAACCACATCACATAAATGCACCTGCGGCTCTCCGACATATTTTATCTAACATTGTTGTGACTTGAATTTGGGCCACATAAATGCGCACCTGAGTTTAGGAAAGTAATTTTTAATAACGCTCCTAAAGCAACTACGCATTTGCAACTTTACGAGGGCCATGAAAATTCACTAAATGGCAAGCCTCGATTTCTAATTTCTAGCTTAAAAGATACACTCAATTATCCTTAAACTAATATGTCCTCCCGAACTGCACTTGCCAAGCTAAATATCCATTCCAAAACAATTAACAGTACTACAAATCAATCACAACAAGAAACTTATTTAGGCACTAAACATTTTAAAGTGAGATAAACAGAATAATAAGGAAGAAAAGGTAAAGACAAAAACAAACAAAATAGCTTTCTGACTTGAAAGGAAAGAGTTCACTAAACATTTGAGATTAAGGGATTATGAATTTTTGGAAATAAATAACTACGAGGTCTTCACTTTTCCAAGAAGTTCTAAAACCAGAATGAAGATTGCTTTACCATATGGAGAACAGGAAGCACATACGTGGGAATTCTAATTCACATAAAGCTGATTTTCACTTCAACTTATTATAAAGATGCTTGAATATCTCATTTTAAAACAACAATCCATGACTAAGATTATCAAGTGATGCAAGTACATGCCATTGTAATTATACTTGTTCTTCGAGAAATTTTTGTAGACAGCCTCTTCCAACAATCAACAGCACTATCACAGAGTTCACATCAAGAATTATAATTACAATCCTTAATGAAATCAAGGAGGAATGGGTAACTTTACTATAATTACAGTTCATATATAACAATATCCAAACATGAACAGAAGATGCTCAGCTCTTAATTCAAGTCTGCCAGTCCCATATTCATTCAATCCGACTTTTGGCTTCAAATTTAACAGCCTGACCAATCGATGGCTAGCTCTGTAAACCATAACTATACCAGACAAGAAAAACTCTTCTCATCACCCATTACTACACAATTTTTACCAATAATAAGGATCACAATCCCATTTTAATTATAACTCATGCTTAACAATCAGGATATGCAAATCAACAAATAAAAACCCATTAAACCTAGCTTGTAAAAATGCAATTTACATTTCACATATTGTCAGTCCCAAAATGAACATGTTATCATTTGATTCGAGTGATGAATACATAATCAGAACAGTGACTAGTACCTAAACAGCAATAGTGAGACTTTAAAATAACAAAATAAAGGCAGAGAACCAGCTGTAACTATAGATCGAAGGAGCAGTAACAAACAAGCAATAGACCACAGTTGAATCCTTTCTCCTTAACTCATAGTAATAGAATCCAGAAATTAACACATTATCTACTTAAATCTATAAGTCCTGCCAATACTCTCAAGAGCATGGATCCATTTTCACAACACATTAGTAACAGAAGAAAAGCTAAGTTAAACATGCATAATATGGGATTTACATACAGGATAGTTATAGAAATGAAAGAATCAGAAGAAATAATCATAAAAACACAACTTATATTCAATTGTACTTCCACTCTAAATACATATTCATATTCCCATGTTGTTTATTGATTCAAGAAGTACCTGAATGCAGCAATATAGATCAGCTAATTTGTCAGAGACAAGGAGGAGGCAGCAGTAGCAGAAATCAGCAATATAACAGTAGTAACAACAAAGCCCAGATTTTGTAAACGAAACAAGAAAACCGATTCAAAATCCAATGGAACAATAGTCTTCAACACAGCTTGATAAAAAAAAACTTTCCAAAACTAATATCAAACCAATTCAAATCCCTTTACTGAACACTATTATTTGCAGAACTTAAACGAATAAAGAACTACTGAAGCAATGGAACCGTAGAGAATTCCTATTTTTTTTTTTTGTAGTTTTCTGTACTCCATCTCTTAAAAAATCTCTATATTTTTCAGTATTTTCAGAGTGTTCTTGTCAATCTCAATGTGTGTGTGTGTTTAATGTTTGTCCTTAAGCTCTCCCGATCAGCCCTTTAAAGGGCACTAATTAGTGCTATTTCTACTACACATTATCCCTTCCATTTTTAATTGTCCATTAGCTTAATGCTCATTAAATGAACTCAACTATTGTTCCCCACTAATTGCTAGCAGACCCCCAAATTAAACCCCTTAAACCCCCCATTGATTACCCCTTACAGCCTAGGCAATCATATGGGTCTAATTGACTTAATTCAACGCCCATAAATCTGTAATCCCCATTGATTCTTTTTCAATCTAGAATTAAAACAGTGTTAACAAACTTTCTACATTAACAAGACTCTACTTAAGCTAATTTTCAGAAGATGCTAAAACTTAAACATAAAAGGACACCAATTTAGAATTAATTAAAATTTCGAGAAGCAAAACTAACAAACAATCCCTAAATTGATCCAAAATGAAAAAAACAGAACTGAGTTCGAAATTCTTCAAACACTTAGGTCAAGAACAAATCATTGGAATAAACCTCGAAAAAGAAAATGAGGAGAAGAAAAGATAAATGAAACTGGTCAAAAGAAAAATAGAACTCACCTGTCTAGGTTCGAATTTCGGACTGATAATCCGGTTTGGTCCCCAAATAATGTCAATCGTCTGTTCTTTATCAAGAACAGACGAGTAGCATTATTTTGTGACCGAACCGTCCTGAATACTTGAGAAATTTTGAAGGAGTAGCCTTGCATATCTGATTTTTGCTTTGGGTCTTTAAGACTCGAACCCTAGATTGGAAATTCGAAGGGTTCAATCCATATTCGAGGGAAAAGGATTGTGGCATGGGTATGAAGGGGCGTACAAGAAGATATGGTTTGAATTTGGAGGTCATTGGGTAAGCTAGGGTTTTTGACTCCGACCTTCGATATGAAATTCAAAGCGTTTGAGGATGATTCGAAGGAATTGGAGTGTGGATTTGGAGAGAGAGAGTGAGGGGTTCTATGGTGTAAAGATAGGGTTGTTTGGACCACCGGAACTACCGCGAGGCGATTTTTGATGGGCGGAGTCAGGCGGTGTAAGGCGGAGGAGTAGGCTGGTCTCTGAAGGTTTGAGACGAGAAATAAGGGGGTGTAGGGGTTCTAGGGGGGGGTTTCTAAGGGGGGCTGGGTGTGTTTCAAACTCATATACTGAGGAGGGGAAGTGGATCCAGGCCGTTCCATCAAACAAGATCAACGACTTGGATCATCTGACTAAATGGAATGACGTCGTTTAGTTACCTTCGAGACCAGATCGCTCTCTAATGTATATGGGTCGGGGTCGGATACAGGTGAGGGAACGTGTTTTGGACCGCTAGATGAACGATCTTTAACGACTCTGATTAATTGAACCCAAACGACGACGTTTGGTTTGAAGCTGGAGACGGACTAGGTTTAGGGCGGGTATGGGCCGATTTTGGGGCGGGTTTAGACTAAAAATGGTTTGGGCCTCTTGAATTAACTTGAATTTGGCCCAACTCCGATTTCCTCCAATCCTTTTCCTTTTCTTTTTATTTTCTAAAATTCTAATTAAAATAAAATACAAACCTAAATTAATCCTTGACCAAATTATCCTAAAATACTAATTAACCCTAAGTAGTAATTATCACAAAATAATTAAATACCAAATAACAAATTAAAAGAAAACACAAAATTCGACATTAAATACTAAAATGGAAAAAATACATTTTTTTTTTATTCTTCATCTTTTGTAAAACAATTAATTTACTACTTAAGTAAAAAATGCAAAGTAAATCTTAAATGCAAATGCAACATATATATTATATATATATATATATATATATATATTTTATGTATATATGTTTTATTTTTTATTAATTTATACACAATAATCATGCATAGACGAATGCAAACAATAACAGAAAATATAATGAAAATCTACAAAATTGCACACAAAGAAAAAATTATTTTATTTTGAGTTCTTTGCGAGCAATTTATGTGAGGCAAAAATCACGTGCTCACAGCTGCCCATTTTTGCTAAAAAACATGAAAAGTTTTCGTGCAAAGATAAAGTGAGCAGATACGAGCGATTTTTGCCCGTTTGAATACTCCGTGGGAAGCATCTTTTGAAAGATTTGACCGAACCTCTGCTTCAAAGGTTTCCTACATATCCTTGGCTAAAAAGGAATCAGGTAAATGTAGTTCGGGAAGTTTTGGTAGCTGGGACTACCATGAAGCTGTGATCGCACTGTTGTTGTTGCTGCAGCTACTGCTTACTGACCTCCTTATTACACCATGACAAAATAAAATAAGCTAGACTAAACTATGATCTATGCATTACAAAGATCTATTCTATACTTCTCAAGCTTGATCTTGCAGTTTATGCTGCTTGTTTGACTTGTATTCTCCAACCGAGATTCCTTTGTTACCGACTTGAATTGTAATCTTGAATGCTTTCCCTTTTCTTTAGGTGGATGCCAGATTGCTGAACTTGAACTGCTTCTTCCCTTCCTATGAAACTCGAATTGTTTTCCCGTTGAAACTTGAATTGTCTTCTTTTGATCATTGTTGCCTTCCCTTTGTTCTCCAGGTGGGCGCTTCACTGCTTGACTTGAATTGTATTCTCTTGCTCTCCAGGTGGGCGCCTGACTTCCAAAAACTTGAATTGTATTTCCTTTCTCTCCAGATGGGCGCTTGACTTCCAAAAACTTCAACTATTGCTCCTTTCTCTCCAGGTGGGTGCCTGACTTCCAAAAACTTCAACTATTGTTCCTTGTTCTCCAGGTGGATGCCTGACTTCCAAAAATTTCAACTATTGTTCCTTGTTCTCCAGGTGGACGCCTGACTTCCAAAATCTTCAACTATTATTCATTGTTCTCCAAGTGGACGCCTGACTTCCAAAAACTTCAACTATTGTTCCTTGTTCTCCAGGTGGATGCCTGACTTCCAAAAACTTCAACTATTGTTCCTTGTTCTCCAGGTGGATGCCTGACTTCCAAAAACTTCAACTATTGTTCTTTTTTCTCCAGGTGGACGCCTGACTTCCAAAATCTTCAACTATTGTTCCTTGTTCTCCAGGTGGACGCCTGACTTCCAAAATCTTCAACTATTGTTCCTTGTTCTCCAGGTGGACGCCTGACTTCCAAAAACTTCAACTGTTCTCCCTAAAACCCGTGTTGTCTTCCCTGTTCTTCAGATGGGTACCTTACTTCAACAAAATAGACAAAACAAAAGAACTTTTTCTGCCCAGTTTGATACCTGGGCGCATCCATGTTAGTTGAATCATGTTACCAAATATCTCTAAAATTTGTAAGCTAGATCCCATTATCCAGGAAGGTCCTGAAAATTTCTTATAAAATCTTATCTTATGTGTGACAACTTTTATGACTGAATTATACTTCCCTACAACAGAACTTACGCTAAACCTTGTTACCTAATGGAATTCTTAAAGCTAGGTCCCATTATTCAGGAGGGTCCTGA
This sequence comes from Nicotiana glauca, assembly GCA_026770625.1. Lineage (NCBI taxonomy): Eukaryota > Viridiplantae > Streptophyta > Magnoliopsida > Solanales > Solanaceae > Nicotiana > Nicotiana glauca. Next base: position 65,937 of record MU771467.1, on the reverse strand, counting down.
AAACTCCTCATTGAATCCTATCTCAAACATGCAAACTTTGAAACCAACTTATATTCCTTGGGGTACATTTATGCTAAATTTTGCTACTTATGATTGTTTTGATTTTTTTTTAAACTAGGTCCCATTTTCCAAAAAGGGCCTGAAAACTTCAAATGAAATCGTATCCTAAGAATGAAAGCTTTAAAGCCAACTTATATCTCTTTTGAGTTTTAGACTAAGTCCCATTTTTCAGGAGGGTCCTTAAAATTTCTTATCATACCTGTCTGGTGCTTGCCTTTCCTTACGGTGGGTTTCTCCGAAACAAACAAGATTTTCTTCCCCTGTTTCAAATCAAAGAAAAATCTGGTCAGTTTAAAATGTGGTGGTTGGTTGTGATACTCTTGATGGGGATGGTTTTCTCCTTTGCATGTTGTGCTTCGTCCGATTGCCTTGAACTTCGTTCAAAATTTCTGATCTTCTGACTGATCTTTAGCCGCAGGATACCTAACTGTTGTTTTTCACTTATAGTCTTCTTATAGGACCCCATATATCTCCCATGATAACTGATTTCCACTCGAAGACCTTGCTTGTTTATTGATTAACCACTTTCTCTGTCATCCGTATCACTGAAATACCTTTTCTCCATCCAGACCCATTATCCTCTATTTGTTGCATTGTTCATGAACCGGCATCTGCCCGAACTTTGTGTCTCACATGAATCCCGAATCACGTCCATTGCCCCCACTCCGTGTATATGTTGTTCTTTATTGACTTAAACTACTAGCCTTGGTCTGGAGGTCTGTTGCTCGGTCTCTTGGCATGAAAACTGATTTCCATTCGATGACCCTGCTTGTTCCTTAACTAACCACTTTCTTTGTAAACCTTAACCCAGAAAATACCGCCCTTCGTTCGAACCCAATACCTTCTATCTGTTGTATTGCTCCTGAACAGACATCTACCAAACCTTTGTATTTCACCTGATCCCCAAAGCATATTGATTGTTACCAACTTCAGTGCACATGTTATTCTTTCCTGATTTAAACCACTGGCCTTGGCCTTGAGGTCTATAACCTTTTGATCATGATCCAAATATCTTGCTTGTCACTGGTCCACCCTTTTTGTCAATCTTATCACATAATATACCTTTGATCCGTTCACCCAACACCCTTCATCTATTGCATTCTCCATGAATTGATGTGCACTAAACCTTTGTTTTTTGCAAGGATCCCAAAGCATGTTGATTATTACCAGATCAGTGCGCTTGTTGTTCTTTTCTGACTTATGATGCTTTGATGTGTTAACCAAATCCCGTTTTGTGCAATTGGAAAGCTGGTGGCAAATTTTGAAGTCATTTCTCACCTGTTCTGACCAAACAGACCCAGGAAGAAGAAGTGAACAAGAAAAAAGGAACAGAGTAAAGGACAAAGGAAAGAGATGATTCCTAACAAGAAAACTACAAAGTAAAAACCTATTGGATGTGGATACCAACTCTAAGGACCGTGACATGAACTTGCAGCCTATTCTGTTAATCAATTCCGATGTTCAGCTCTTGTCGTACCTTTTTGCCATGAAACTGCGCTTCAATGCTTTGCATATCTAATATGATTCACAATCCTTATTCGACTTGTAGTGCCCGAAGGGTTTTTCACTATCAAGCCTCTCTCATTTTGGTCTTTCTCTCAACTTATAGTCGCCTTAAGGTGCCCGTGAGGGTTTTCACCAATAATACTCTGTCATTTTTTATTTTTCTCAGCTTGGACTTGAGTGTTGCCCTTGACATGAATCACCTTTGCTTGCTCTGCTTGACATCTCTCGAAGACTGATCAGAAGGTATTTCTTTGGACCGTAATGTGGGCTTTTGGATAGGGTTAGAAAGAAAGAGTATTAAAATCTCAAAACAATTCAAATGGGTTCAACATTACAACTTTCAGAATCAATTTTCTTACAACAACCACAACTTCTGCCCCAGTTTCTTTCTTGGGGACTTTTGGATTTTTATTTTACTATGACCGAGTCGTGAGGCTGCCTACATATGCTTAACAGGAATCAGGTCAAACGTAGTTCACGTCATAGGAATTACTTTTTTTTGTTGTGATCTTTCTGTTCTTTTCCTTCCATCTTTCTCTTCTTCTTTTTTCTTTCTTCCTTTTCTCCTTTTGTTGTTTTTCTTTTTCTTTTTCTTCTCTTTTTCTTCTTTTTTTTCTTTTTCTTTACTTATCTTTCACGTTTGTGTTTCTAATCTTTGCCACTGATTTCGAAAGAGGGATATGAAAGGAAATAAATAAGGCTCAAAGGGGGTAACAAAGGATAAAGTGTTTAGATAGCAGAACAAAATGCCTTCGTCATTCTAATCTTCAAAATATTCCAAGCGCATACAACACAATTAAACAAACCAAGGAAAACACTCATAACATCTTTTGATCATACCCAACTTGATAACCATATCCACACATTCGCCTTTTGTCAATTTTAAGTGCCGTTGGACAACACTCTTCGTTACCATGAACGACCCCTGTCAATTTGGGAGAACTTGCTATTAGCTTCAACCTGACATGGCATAATGCATTTCAATAGGGTTTCTTTATGTTTTATTTGCCCCAGTTTCACATGGTTCGGGCTTCAAATGATCTCAAAATGTCCAATATGTTCTTATTTCCCTCAAGTGCCCCTATCATCTTCCCAATTGCTTCATGATTGAACTAACCTTTAAGATTAGGCCTAGAATTATGCGTGCATTTCATGTTACTAGAACCAGCATGAAAAGAACTATAAACAGGAGAGAACTAAACAAAAGAAAATGACTAGAAATAACAGAAAATAGGAAATTGCATTCGACAGACAGGGAAAGAGTTTTTACAACAAAACAAGCACAATAAAATGGGGTACAACCCTTAGAACAAACCCAGACAACACTAAATGAGATACTACGACCAAAGGAACTAAAATAAAAGGATAGAAGGGTTTGAGTTACAAGACAATATCCAGATTACAACCCTAAAATAACCTGGACAACAGAAATGACAACAAACTTAGCCACCAAAACTCCTCTCCGGCTGACCAAGAAATGGAACGTCTTTCCAATTACCAAGCCCGGTATCTTAGCCACAGAATTCTACATCAACAATACCAGAAACTTCACAAGTCTTTATCACGCTGTTCTTAACAAATTGCTTTTGGGTTCCCCTTGCCTGCTCGTTCTTAAGATCAACCTATGATAGCGCTGAAAGCTTAGTAGCACATGGATCTCTGAGGCTCCCAAAAGAATTCTCACATTACTTTTCAAAATAAATCATACCCACTGTATGTGCCTCATTATGCACAAGCGATGGACTTTGGCTAGTGTCTGCTACATCTAGATTTTGCACGACAATGTCTCCTGCATCAATAAGCTTCTGAATCGCATTCTTCAGATTCCAACATTTCTCTATGTCATGCCTTGGGGCCTCTGAACAATATGCGCACCTTCTAGAAAAATCAAACTTCTTTGGAAGAGGGTTTGGCATTTTTATCTGGGTCCACTTCAACATGTCCAATTTTCTTAGCCTCTGAAACAGACTGGCATATGACTCTCCCAATGGAGTGAAGGTTTTCTTCTTCCGTAACCTCTTATTCTTAAAGGCTTGATTGGGTCGGAAACCCAATCTAGGGGGTTTTCGGTAGGCTATTGGGGGTAGATAGGCATTTTGTAGAGCTGGGTACTGGGAAAGTGATGTACGACTTTGGGAGTTCTGTGGAGAGAAGTGCCATTGGGGAGGATCATCTGGTGCACAAGTATATCCATGGGGATGATGTCAAGGCTGGAAATGTTGATCAGGAAAGCCCATCAGATCATCTTTTCTGTTTCTCTTTCTTTCACCCAAGCTTACTGGGATGTTCTGAATGTCTTTCGAACAACTCACGATTTTGCCTGACTTGATTCCTTCTTCTACTAGCTCCCCCATTTTTAACATATCATTGAAAGGCTTTCCCAAGGCCGGGATCAAACGACTAAAGTAGGTGGCCCCCTGAGCTTGTAGAAAAATCTCAACCATTTCTTTTTCATCAATCGGGCAACTAACTCGAGCAGCTTGCTCCTTCCATCTAAACCCAAACTCCCTAAAGCTTTCCTCCGGTCTTTTTTCCATTTTAGATAGGGAAGAGCGGTCTAGGGTAGTGCCTAATTTGTATGGAAAGTGCCGAACAAAATCTCGAGCCATGTCACCCAATATAGGCCACTTACCAATATCTTGATGATTATACCATTCCAAAGCTGCCCCAGTCAAGCTCTCACTGAAATATGCCATCAATAAGTCATCTTTCTCTCCAACATATCTCATTTCACTGCAATAATCCCTCAGGTGGGCTACCGGATCTCCATACCCATCATACAAGTTAAATTTTGGCACTTTAAACCCTGCGGGAAGGCGAACGTCAGGGGACACAGAAATTTTTTTGTAAGCCATGTTACCCTGGTTTTCCATTCCTTGCTTGTTCTTTAAGGATTGTTCTATGCCTTTCAGCTTCCTGGGTATCCCATCTCGCCCTTCTTTTCCTGTGACCTTTCCATTTTTAGCATGAAGATTATCCCGAGGGCTCTACTTGTATGAGTCGGGAACCTTGTGGGCAACCTTTGGGGGGTAGTATTGGGCATCACGAGCTTTAAGTGGGTATTCATTGTTGGGGATAGTTGACATGATAAGAGGGTAATTTTGGTGTGAGGTAATTGGAGGAAGAGTGATGGAGATACTGGGGTTATTGGGAGATGCCAAAGTTTGGGTAAGGGCATCATCTGAGAAACTTGGTGGTGGCGGTGGTGGTACTTTCCCAACCATCCAAGCCTAATACATGTTAGCCATGTGTTGTCTTAACATCTTTGCCTCATCAGCCAAACCAGTGTCCTGTTCAACCAACTGCTTTCGGGTACCGGTATCAACCAACCCAATTTTGTTATTATCCGCCATTGCCTTTTGGCTTTTATGTTGTGGAGGGGAGTTACTACTTCACGAACCACAAACCAACCACCTTTCTGGAAATAAAATGATCAAAATGGGGGCATCCTGTTAATGTTAGGGCTTTTAACAGATAAGCAAACGCACATTAGGGATGCAATGCACCTAAGCAGTTTAACTAGTTCTATCATGTATTTGCTTGGTTGCTTGTGTCATCCCAGCTTTTCCTAATCATGAACTCTCCTTTTAATGTCACTCACGCCCTTTATTCTATTTTATTTTCTTTTTTCTTTCTTTCTGTTGTGGTCGAATCTTATGGATATTGCCTACATATCATGACCTCGCATGAATTAGATTGAGCGTAGTTCTGGAAAAATGTAAAAATAAGTAGCAAAATATTTTGGGATTTTTAATTTTTCATGAATAAAAAAATTCTTTGATTACAACACTTGATAGACTCAGAAGAAATTAACAGACTCTGAAAAGATGAATATGCAGACTCAAAAGGACTAACCGACAAACTTACAAACTTTAATAAGAAAGAACAAACCTAAGCAGAGATCACGAATACATTAATGCTTCAAAAATTCCTGGGGCCCGCTGGGCGTCATTCGGCCTCGCCGCAGGCCTATATGCAAGACCCCCTGGAGCCTCTCCAAATCGCTCATAATTTGTCGGACAAATATAATCACTGCCGCAAAGAAAGTGGTGCAGGTGATGTCTTCAAATGCTTGGCACTTCACAACAATATAATCAACAATAGCTATGACCCTTTCTATGATCCTACCCTTCTTCTGAAGTAGACGCCCGACTTGCCGATTACGGGCTTCTAATACCTAAGAGTCACGGAGGTGTTATTTTTGTAACTGCCGCATTCCTTCCTCCATCTGATCCATCAGATCATAGCAGTGCTCCCTATCAATTTGTAATTTTCTAGCCTGCTTGACCGCCTCATTCTCTAGATTGGCTATCTTTCTTCTTAAGATAGTGATTGTCCCTTCATAGTCCTTCTTCATCTGTTGTATAAACTGTGCCCGCTCTTCTGCCCCTTTTGTCCATCTTGCCCAGATTTTTGCTAGACTAGCTTAAGATTTTTCCAGGCCCTCTTGACATTCGAGGGCTTTCTTTTTCAGTCTGCTTATGAGTCTTTTACCAGCCCAACTCCTTTCTGGGTTTCTGGCAGCTATTTTCATTTTTTGGATCTGAGCTTTGAGGGCTCCATTCTCCTAAGCTAGTTTTTTCCTTTCGCCTTCACCTGCAGCTGCTTGGATACTGTTGCTAAACTTGAGGTACCTGATTTGCCTTTCTGATTTGCTTATTTTGGCCTTATAGCTTTCTTCCTTTGCTAACCAACCCCACTGTTCTTGCGAGTCATCGGTGAATTGTTGGACATGAGCTCTTTTAGCAGGTCTTTCAGGAATTTGAAACCTTTTGCCGAACCAAATGGCGTACTTGGGGTCTACTTCACCTCTGTCTAAATCCCGAACCATGGTCTTTGGCTTCAAGAATCTGCATTGATTCCATACTTGCCGAACCCTTCCTTCCGAAAATGTGTGTTTTGGGCCCAATTCTTTGACATGTTTGCTTAAATCTTCATCGCGGGGAATGGTTTGAAATCTTCCCAGTTGACGTAGCACTATGTAAGGAGCATATGGTTGGATGCTTCGGATACCCATAAGAAGAAGGTAACATACTTCAGCCGACATGTATATTGCTTCGGTGGTAGGAATCCATCCGAACGCCCACTCAATTTTATTAGCAGTCAAAGAATTTAAGAGTGTAACCCAATCCTTAATACCTTCAGGAAAAACAATACCCTCAATTCGGTTTTCAAATTCATCGACTCATTTCAAACCGGTCAGACCGTGGTTCATGTATCCAACCCGGTGGCAGAGATGTTCCTGTATCCATAATTGTAGTAGTAAATTGTAGCCTTGGAAGAAACCTCCCCTTTCTTGACAAATGGTCAAAGCTCGATAAATCTCAGACAAAATTAGGGGAATCAATGTACCATTAGCTCTCTTGATTGAAACATCAACCATTCCCACGAGGCCTTGTTCTATGTTGTCGTCGTCTCGTGGACAAATTACAATACCCAAGAATGCTACTATGAAAACTAAACCTCGCCTTGCCTCCCATTTGTCTTTATTTTTGGTATGAGTAAAACCATTGTTCGGTGCTTCGAAGCCTTTGTGGTTACCATAGCGATCATACAAGAACTGGAAAGTGCAATATCCTTTAGACAACTTTCCATCCTGAATGCCTCGGTTAACACTCAACATGTCGAGAAATTTGTGCGGAGATACGGGCCTTGGTAATACAGGGTATAGACTTCTAAGATTTCCACTGAGTCTGGCGTAACCCGCAATTTCCTCTAGGGTAGGTGTGAGCTCGAAGTCAGAAAAATGGAACACATTAAGAGTGTGGTCCCAAGAAGGTATCAAGGACTCAATCATATCCAATCTCGGATTGATGTTCAAAAGTCCGGTAAGGCCACCCAAAACTTTTACCACAGTTTCTCTATTGTCTTTTCCTAAATCGTTCCACCACATATGGAGCTGCAAGGGGATCTCTTTAAGAGCTGAAAAGGGTTTATTTTCATCTGTGCTCATCCTGCACATTTATTAGGGTGATTTTAAAAGAAAAATCAAGACTTGTTTTGACTCAAAAGGTTTCACTTAAAAAATATCCGGTTTTATCAACACGGCCTTTTAGCACTTCGATGAAGAAGATCTAAAGGTTGTGTTTGCTAACAGGCTAAAAAAATTGACCAAAGGTGGTTGTTCTTGCAAAAATGGCATTCCGGCTTCCTTTTGAGGACATTCAGCTATTTTGGACAAGAATTACATCACCTTACGTATGGCAAAACTGTGATAATTTACCCCTAATTTTTTTTTCAAAATAGTTGAACCCGATATGGGTTGCCTACGTATCCCACATCCAGTGAGATTCAAACTTATGTAGTTCTGTTGGACCAACTAAAAAAGAAGATAGAAAATTTTGGCAAAGCTTTTGCTATTTTTTTTTACACTGATTATTCACAAAAAATGAATGATTATTTCCCTCACATATTTCTTTTCTTTTTTTTTAATTCTCCTCTCATTATTCAAAAGTCGGTCAACATGCAAATCCGAAGCAAATAAATGCACAAGTAGCAAGTAGGATGCATCAAGATGGTCTTTTCATTTTAGGTGCACCTGTCCTAGACAGACCTAACCCCTGTGTTGAGTCTCCAAGGTCAAATGCACATGATGTAGAAAAACGTTCCTAATAAGGATCCGACATGAGGCTTTGTTATTCTAGGTTTAAAAACCTCGGTTTATTGTTCTAAACCTGGCTTATCCGAGCGGACAGCTCGAGTAGAGGAGGGGGCCAGCGTACCGGGTATACAGAAGCTTCACCTGCTTTGAAACTTATCTGAACCTCGTTCTAAAATTGGAATGACACTAACAGAAGAGAAGTCAGACGAAGTGCACACTCCTCCATGATTTAGAAGACTCAGAGAGAAGAAGGGTTTCGTAACAATTTATATACAATTCAACAATATCAAAGTGGTAAAAAGCAGCATTTAACACATTAGACTGAAATATGTAAATAAAATCAGATAATAAAAGAAGCCAATATAACAATTATTTCAAGCTCGAATTTCTAAACCTGAACCAGTGGTTCTAGGTTAAACCGTCCCTAGCGGAATCGCCAGAGCTGTCCTACCTCCTTTTTTTACTACACCCCGTAGTAGGGGTATACAAGAGAGTTTTTCCAATTAAAGGACAATCGAAATGTGATTTATTTAATTAAAGATTCAGAGTCACCACTTGGGAGATTTATGGTGTCCCAATTCATCGGTTCAAATCCCAAATCGAGAAAAAGATTGACTCTATATTATAGTCCGCGAACTAAAAATTCGGATAAGGAATTCTATTAACCTGGGGGAAGGTTTTAGGCATTCCCGGGTTCTATGGTTCTAGCACGGTCGCTCAACTGTTATATTTGTCCTATTTATCTGATTTTAAACACTTTTAAACCTATGTGCATTTTAACTTAACCGCTTTATTTAATTATTTTAAGAAAAATTGCAACGTCATTTAAAATACATCTTGAACCACATCACATAAATGCACCTGCGACTCTCCGACATATTTTATCTAACATTGTTGTGACTTATATTTGGGTCACATAAATACGCACCCGAGTTTAGGAAAGTAATTTTTAATAGCGCTCCTAAAGCAACTACGCATTTGCAATTTTTCGAGGGTCATGAAAATTGGCTAAATGACACGCCTCGATTTCTAATTTCTAGCTTAAAAGGTACTCTCAATTATCCTTAAACTAGTCTGTCCTGAAGAAATGCACTTGCCAAGCTAAATATACATTCCAAAACAATTAACAGCACTACAAATCAATCACAACAAGAAACTTAATTGAGAAACTTATTTAGGCACTAAACATTTTAAAGTTAGATAAACAGAATAATAAGGAAGAAAAGGTAAAGACAAAAACAAACAAAATAGCTTTCTGACTTGAAAGGAAAGAGTTCACTAAACATTTGAGATTAAGGGATTATGCATTTTTGGAAATAAAGAACTACCAGGACTTCACTTTGCCAAGAAGTGCTAAAACCAGAATGAAGATTGCTTTACCATATGGAGAACCGGAAGCACATACGTGGGAATTCTAATTTACATAAAGCCTATTTTCACTTTAACTTATTATAAAGATGATTGAATATCTCATTTTAAAACAACAATCCATGACTAAGATTATCAAGTGATGCAAGTACATGCCATTGTAATTATACTTGTTCTTCGAGAAATTTTTTTTGACAACCTCTTCCAACAATCAACAACACTATCACAGAGTTCACATCAAGCATTTTAATTACAATCCTTAATGAAATCAAGGAGGAGTGGGTAACATTACTTTAATTACAGTGCATATATAACAATATCCAACATGAACAGAATATGCTCAGCTCTTAATTCAAGTCTGCCAATCCCATATTCATTCAATCTGACTTCCTCATTCAAATTTAACAGCCTGACCAATTGATGGCTAGCTCTGTAAACAACAACTATACAAGACAAGGACAAAACTCTTCTCATCACCCATTACTACACAACTTTTACTAATCATAAGGATCACAATGTCATTTTAATTATAACTCATGCTTAACAATCAGGATATGCAAATCAACAAATAAAAACCCATTAAACCTAGCATGTAAAAATGCGATTCACATTTTACATACTGTCAGTCCCAAAATGAACATGTTATCATTTGATTCGAGTGATGAATATATAATGAGAACAACCCTGAGGTGTAGCTCAGCTGGTAAAGGCCTGAGGACAAAGTCCTTCAGGTCGTCAGTTCGAGTCCCACCAGGGCCACTGGGGGCATTACAAACCGGCCGCGTCTCCAGGGCACCGTGGAACTAACCATGCATCCGCATTGAAACAGCGGACCCGGTGGGAACAGCTAGTCGGGTTCACAAAGCGATGCCCGAAAACCACGGTTATAAAAAAAATTATATATATATATATATATATATATATATATATATATATATATATAATCAGAACAGTGACTAGTACCTGGACAGCAATAGTGAGATTTTAAAATAACAAAATAAACGCAGAGAACCAGCTGCAACTATAGATCGAAGGAGCAGTAACAAACAAGCAATAGACCACAGTTGAATCCTTTCTCCTTAACTCATTGTAATAGAATCTAGAAATTAACACATTATCTACTTAAATCTATAAGTCCTGCCAATACTCTCAAGAGCATGGATCCATTTTCACTACACATTAGTAACAGAAGAAAAGCTAAGCTAAACATGCATAATATGGGATTTACATACAGGATAGTTATAGAAATGAAAGAATCAGAAGAAATAATCATAAAAACACAACTTATATTCAATTGTACTTCCACTCTAAATACATATTCATATTCCCATGTTGTTTATTGATTCAAGAAGTACCTGAATGCAGCAATATAGATCAGGTAATTTGTCAGAGACAAGGAGGAGGCAGCAGTAGCAGAAATCAGCAATATAACAGTAGTAACAACAAAGCCCAGATTTTGTAAACGAAACAAGAAAATCGATTCAAAATCCAATGGAACAATAGTCTTCAACACAACTTGATAAAAAAAACCTTCCAAAACTAATATCAAACCAATTCAAATCCATTTAATGAACACTATTATTTGCAGAACTTAAACGAATAAAGAACTACTGAAGCAATGGAACCATAGAGAATTCCTAACGTTTTTTTGTATTTTTCTGGACTCTATCTCTTAAAAAATCTCTATATTTTTCAGTATTTTCAGAGTGTTCTTCTCAATCTCAATGTGTGTGTGTGTTTAATATGTGTCCTTAAGCTCTCTCGATCAGCCCTTTAAAGGGCACTAATTAGTGTCATTCCCACTACACATTATCCCTTCCATTTTTAATTGTCCATTAGCTTAGTGCTCATTAAATTAACTCAGCTATTGTTCCCCACTAATTGCTAGCAGACCCCTAAATTAAACCCCTAAAACCCTATTGATTACCCCTTACAGCCCAGGCAATCATATGGGTCGAATTGACTTAATTCAATGCCCATAAATCTATAATCCCCATTGATTCTTTTTCAATATAGAATTAAAATAGTGTTAACAAACTTTCTACATTAACAAGACTCTACTTAAGTTAATTATCAGAAGATGCTAAAACTTAAACATAAAAAGACAATAATTTAGAATTAATTAAAATTTCGAGAAGCAAAACTGACAAACAATCCCTAAATTGATACAAAATGAAAAAACAGAACTGAGTTCGAAATTCTTCAAACACTCAAGCCAAGAACAAATCATTGGAATAAACCTAGAAAAAGAAAAACAAGGAGAAGAAAAGATGAATGAAACTGGTCAAAAGAAAAATAGAACTCACCTGTCTAGGTTCGAATTTGGGACTGATAATCCGGTTTGGTGCCCAAATAATGTCAATCGTCTGTTCTTTGTCAAGAACAGACGAGTATCATTATTTTGTGACCGAACCGCCCTGAATACTTGAGAAATTTTGAAGGAGTAGCCTTGAATATTTGATTTTGGCTTTGGGTCTTTAAGGCTCAAACCCTAGATTGGAAATTCGAAGGGTTCAGTCCATATTCGAGGGAAAAGGATTGTGGCATGGGTATGAGGGGGCGGAGAAGAAGCTATGGTGTGAATTTGGAGGCCATTGGGTAAGCTAGGGTTTTTGTCTCCGGCCATCGATCTGAAATTCAAAGCATTTGAGGATGATTCGAAAGAATTGGAGTGTGGATTCGGAGAGAGGAGAGTGAGGGGGTTCTATGATGTAAAGATGGGGTTGTTTGGACCATCAGAACCACCGTGAGGCAATTTTCGGTGGGCGGAGTGAGGTGGTGTAAGGCGGAGAACGAGGCTGGTCTCTGAAGGTTAGAGACGATAAAAAGGGGGGGTTCTGGGGGGGGGGGGTGGGGGTGTTTCGAACTTATATACTGGGGAGGGGGAAGTGGATCCAGGCCGTTCGATCAAACGATATCAACGGCTTGGATCATCTGACTAAATGGAACGACGTCGTTTAATTACCTTTGAGACCATATCGGTCTCTAATGTAAACGGGTCGGGGTCGAATATGGGTGAGGGAAAGTGTTTTGGAGAGTTGGATGAACGATCTTTAACGGCTCCGATTAATTGAACCCAAACGACGTCGTTTGGTTTGAAGCTAGAGACGGACCAGGTTTGAGGCGGGTCTAGGCCGGTATTGGGGCGGGTTTAGACTAAAAATGGTTTGGGCCTCTTGAATTAACTTGAATTTGGCCCAACTCTGATTTCCTCCAATCCTTTTCCTTTTCTTTTTATTTTCTAAAATTCTAATTAAAATAAAATACAAACCTAAATTAATCCTTGACCAAATTATCCTAAAATACTAATTAACCCTAAGTTGTAATTCTCACAAAATAATTAAATACCAAATTAAAAGAAAATACCAAATTCGACATTAAATACTAAAATGCAAAAAATACATTTTTCTTTTATTTTTCATCTTTTGTAAAACAATTTATTTAATACTTAATTAAAAAATGCAAAGTAAATCTTAAATGCAAATGCAACATATATATATTTTTATTTTTCATTAATTTATACACAATAATCATGCATAGACAAATGCAAATAATAACAGAAAATATCATGAAAATCCACAATATTGCACACAAAGGAAAAATTATTTTATTTTGAGTTCTTTGGGAGCAATTCATGTGAGGCAAAAATCACGTGCTCACAGTTACAAATAGTATTCTTCGGGAAATTGCTAAAGAAACTTCTGTAGCAACAGCATGGAAGAAGCTTGAAGATTTGTATTCTAAGAAATCGCTAACAAACCGCCTCTACTTGAATCAAAAGTTATAAAATCTCTGTATAAACGAAGGTACACTTGTTAAAAATCACCTTGATACGTTTAATTCAATTATAATGGACTTGAAGAACGTGGATATCAAAATTAAGAGTGAGGATCGGGCCTTGATTGTGTTATTTATTTACCACCGTCTTATGATATTTTTGCCGATACATTGCTATATAGGAAAGACAACATTTCACTAGAAGATGGTAGTAATGCATTGAAATCTAAAGAGTTTAAAAAGAGCTGTTCAGGCAGCGGAGTTCTGGGTGAGGGTCTTGTGGTTAGAGGAAGACCACAACAAAAGTAGGAAAAAGTCAACCGCCAGATCAAAGTCTAGAGCAAGGAAGTAAAATTGTTATGAGTGCGGGGAGCAAGGTCACTAGAACAGATATTGTCCTAAGCTGAAGGAGAAAGGAGGGAAGCAGAAAATATATAATTCGGCAAATATTTTTTACACTGCAATAATTCTTATGATAGTGACTATGTAGGAGGAGTCTGTGCTGTGAGTTCCAATCATGGGCACAATTCTTGGGTTCTTGATTCTGGTGCTACTTTTCACGTATGTCCACACAAGAATTGGTTTGAAACTTACAAGCAAATTAAATGAGTAGGATTGTCTACATGGGAGATAATAATCCATTACCAGTAGAGGGGATTGGTAACATCGAATTGAGAATGTTTGATGTAATTATCAGAAATATTGAGTGTTGGCATGTTCCTCGCATAAAGAGAAATTTGATTTCTCTTTCGACTTTAGATGATCAAGGGTATAAATTTCACTCCGAGAACGGAATACTTAAAGTGTAACGGCTCCACGATAGTCATGAATTGTAAACTGCATTCTAAATTGTATAATCATCATACTAGTGTAGTTGAAGGGGAAGCTGTTGTAGCTTTTGGAAAAAGCAATCTGAATCAGTATCAGTTATGGCACTTGCGACTTGATCGTATGAGTGATAAGGGATTGTCTTTGATGAGTAAGCAGAATTTGCTGAATGGGTACAAAAATCAAGTTTTCAATTTTTGTGAGCATTGTGTGTGTTTACCCTCAATATCGGATAAAAATAAAATTTGTTAGTAGTTTTAAGGATACACAGATTAATTTGACACAAATCAATAAATTGAATTAGATTGAAGAACAAGAAAAGATAAAATGAATTCAAACCACGAGAGGAGGATGGCTTTAGCCTTACTGATACAAAGTGTCCGATAAATTATTAGACCTTTTTTGTATAGTAGGGGAGTCCCACTCTAGGTATAACTTTGTAAAAGGTAAAAAATCTTATGATTAATTGATTACCGGTTCCCCATCGATACGTGACGAGATCCCCACCGTTATATCCGTGATATTTGGCTGGTCACGGATATCATGACTTTTTATTGGCCGCGCTTGATTGTCTGACAATTTTCTTCGATGTCGTTCAAGGCTAGTATCGATCCCAAATGACGACCCCAGTATTCTCAAGGGTGGGAGTCATGCCCTCGGATTTCGACTCGATGAGATCTTTCCCTCGATTTTGGCCCCTTGTTGTCATATTTCGAACTCGGTTTAACATATTAGAGATCAGGGTATACTATGAGCCTGGTTTTACCCGTATACAGATAGTCCCCTCATTTCTCAGAGAGTAAATGACGAGAAACGACATGAGCTCCCGATTCCTACTTCGATATGTCATGACAGAAATGACAAAACATCAAAAATGTCTCGCCAGTCATGTCACAATGGCATCAAATGCATGTCAGCTACTGGTCGGCTGTCCGTACATGAGAAACGTCACTAAACTCTTATAAATACCCCCTCCTTCATTCATTTTATACTTTACACCAAATCTTCTACCTTCGTACCTCCAAGATTTCACTACTCTTCTAGCATTTTTACCTCCAATATTCAAGGTTCTTTAGCACTTTACAGAAAATTTTAACTCATCTCCTACTCAAGAAAACAAGTCTAATCCTTCAACTCTTAATCTTTCACCCTCTTTCTCAAGAATCATAACAATGGAAAAAACCTCCAAATTTTTCCCTCAAAAGGATTCTCATTCTTCTTAGTGGACGACCACTAAGGTTGAGGAGACTGGTCCGGGCATGGCCATTGATGAACGAATACCCAAACCCCCTTGGAAATATTCATTCCCGGGGGTCTTTTGGTAGCCGATGACTTCAAGGTTGATAGACCTATTCCTCCATACATGGTCGGTGTGAGGAGGTTTCGAGATACATCTGCTCAATTACCAAAAGAGGTCCTCCCCATGTTTCGAAAAGACTCTAACTCGGCTGATAAAAAAATAGTGGTCCCCGACTCCGAGGAGGCCATTACTACCCATTTCGAGGGATATCTGAGTGTTTACACTTATCCCTTTACAATGGGGCCAGTAGACCTGGTCATTATAGATAATTGTAAGAGATACGAGGTATGCATCGTTCAGATTCATCCTTCACTGTGGAGGATTGTGATACTCCTCCTACTTTTTGTGAACAAAATCGACTCATGTTGGTTTACTATGGATCACCTACTCTATTTGTACAGTCACCGAATATTTTGAGGGGAGCTTGATAAGTAGGGATTTTGACCGTTTATTTGCTCTCTTTTACTTGCGCTTTAGCTAAAAATGCTTAAAGTTATTCTCAAAAACTAACAAAATGTGCTTACTTGCAGGAATATTGGGAAACGAGCCAAAGAAGTCATAATCAACCCATAAAGAAGTCAAAAGTGAAAAAGAGCCAAAACTAGGAAAAGAGGCTAGCAGTGTGGACCGCATAATTCTAGTGCAGATGCAGAGTGAGATTCAGACATGAGGTTTTAGCCAGATCAGATAGTTCGGACCGCACCAAATATGTGCGGGCACAAGAGTTCAAGTGTGGTCGCATTTATTATTATGCTAGGTTGAGATTTAGAGATCTGGAAAGTTTAGGAGTGCGAACCGCATCACTTTTGTGCTGTCGTATAATCATATGTGCGTTCGCACCCATTTTTATGCGGACCGCAGAAGACCTCAAGTTCCAAACCCAAGTTCCCAAGACTGCGGACCGTAGCACTTTTGTGCGGCCACATAAGCCCATTATGTGGAGCGCACCAGAATTATGTGGCCGCACAACCTTCATAGGGGCATTTTGTGAGATATTTTTAGCTTAGTATAAATATATATCTATTTGTCATTTTTAGAGGAAGTTTAGTTTGTAGGGGTGCACCTAAATAGTTTTCTTTACTTCTTCGAGTAAATTTGTACTAGATTGACTTCTTAACATTAAATTTTCTTTATTTAATCAATGATTATGAATTCTATCTTAATTTCTTCTTGTAATTCTTTATTTTTCATGAGTAGTTAAATTTTTAGCTAGGGTTATGGTTCAACCCTAGTGTGGGTACTTAATGGATATTTAATTTTAGGGCTTGTTTGTGATTGGGTTAGTGTTATTTCGCCTCCTTTATGATTAAATCCTAGAATTAATAGTTGCCAACATTAATTCATGCCTATTTAACCTAGTCTTTGCTTGAGAAAGAGAGAATAGGTTAAGGAAATCTTGGCTAACAAGGAATTGGGGTGAACTCAAGAAATTGATAGCCCCAATTAAAGGGTCAAATCTAGAGATACTAAGACCCAACTTGAGCATACATCACTTGATTTGTGAAAATACCCATTTGGGCTTGAGAAAGCCAAATCGGGCAAAATCACTCAAACTACCGAGAGGTATAGAGTGAGCAATTACGTGTGATTGCTATACCACGAACACGATAAATCAAACTTGCCCTATAGTTTCCAATCCGTTAGGTATCCACCTAGGTGAATGTCACGACCCTAGATTCCTTTATCATTTGAAAAATACTCAAAACCAAAAACACCATTTTCTAGTTATTATTGGCAATCATTAGCGAAAAGTAGAAATAGAAAACAACCAATGAATATGTGGAAGTCCAATCTAAGGCACATCATACATTTACTCTAGTTATATACCTAATCCAAATTCTAACTCCCCGTGGATTCGATCCCGACTCGTGTTGGGTTTATTATTGCTTCGACCGCCTCACTACCTA
Organism: Nicotiana glauca; assembly: GCA_026770625.1. Lineage (NCBI taxonomy): Eukaryota > Viridiplantae > Streptophyta > Magnoliopsida > Solanales > Solanaceae > Nicotiana > Nicotiana glauca. The sequence continues at coordinate 48,590 of MU771467.1, read as the reverse complement.
ATTGTGGTGTGAGTTTGGGAGAGATGAATTTTTGGCACCGTTGTCGGGGAGTTAAACGAATTCAGCTATATATCTAGGTTTTTCTGTATTTTGTCTTTCTTTCCTTCCGAGTCACTAATTTTGTGTTTGAACTGATTTTAGGTACGAAAATGGCTCTCTACAACGATCCCATTGGAAATGTGGCATCGGGGGAGGACGTGGACGATGATGCAATGGTTGAGGTTCCTATTGAACCTCAAGCTAATAGATGAGGTCTCCCGCCTCATGATAATGTGCCCATCCCTCCCCCACCTCCACCAAGAGTGGCATCCCACCGATAATTGCCAAACGAGGGTAATGCAAGTGCTATAGTCCCACCCCACGTTAGGACGAGAAACTTCCAAATCACTAACATGATGCTTACACTACTAGAACAACATGGTTTCTTCACTGGGGCTCCAAATCAAAATATCTACAAGAATCTCAAGGGGTTCGTTGATACTTGATGGGGGAGAAGGCAAACAAATATTTTTGAGGACGTGATGGGGTTGAGGCTATTTTCCTTTTTTGTACGAGAAAAGCATTGGACTGGTTAGAGAGGTTGCCCAACCATTCCATCACTACTTGGGATGAGTTTGCAGAAACGTTCATTTCCAAATTCTTCTTTTCGGGACATATGGCAACGCTTCGGGATGAGATTCTTGCTTTCAAGCAAGAACCCAATGAGGCATTGCATGAGATTTGGGAAAGATATTGTACCATGGTTAAAGAGTGCCGGAACAATGATATGACTGTGGCCATGATCCAACATACCTTTTATTGGGGGATCAACACAACTAATCAATGGGTGGTTAACCAACTCGCCGGGGGGAACTTCATGAACATGACATATGCCAAAGCTTGTGAAATTCTTGATGAGATGGCGGATACCTCTTCAGCGTGGAAAAGTAAAGCCAATATGCCACGAGGTGACCCTAATATTCACCTACACAAGGAGCTAAATGACCATGGACAAGCTATTGCTGAGTTGACAACTACCATGAACGAATTGGCCAAGGCTCAACTTCAACAAGTTCAAGGTCCAAAACAAGTGCATGCAATGGAAGGTGTGAATATGATGGTAAACAAAAGACGGTAACAAGGTCAACAAATGCAAGGCCGTCCGGAACAATTTATGCAAGATGATAGTGGTTATGATCAAGGTGATTCATTCAATGAGAAAGATAAAGAAGTTCAATATGTCAATAATTATCAAGGTCAAAGAAACAATGCTCAAGGGAAAAATAAACATCAATGGAGGTCACATGGGAACCAAGGTATTTGGAACAACCAAAACTACCAAGGAAATTGGAGTGGTGGTAATTCTAATCAAAGCAATTGGAACAATCAAGGAAATCAAGGCAATTGGGGTAACAACAATCAAGGAAATTGGGGAGGCAATAATCAAGGAGGGTGGAACAACAACAACAACCGAGCGCCGGGTTTTCAAAGGCCTCTAATGTTCCAACAACCAAGCAATCCACCTTCTTATCCTTCTCAAGGCCCGAGTTTCTTCCAATGAGATGTGTAGAACCGAAAACATGTTTAAATAGATGATGGAGAAGGATGCCGGCTCCGATGCTCAATTAGCCTCGCACAACACTTCTCTTCGGAATTTGGAGGTTCAACTAGGCCAAATATCACAAGCTTTGAACACTCGTTCTAAGGGGGCACTACCTAGTGATATGGTGGTAAACCCGAAGGGTGGGAATAATACAAGACCTGCTCCGTGACTACTAGAAGTAGAAAAGGCGGAGATTCAACCACCTCAAATAAAAGAAGGATTGTGGATGAAGATGTTGTAATTCAAGAGGATGAACTCCCAAGCAATATTGTTCAAGCTAATGAAGAAGTGAGAATTGATATAGATGCAAGTATGGAGGCGACACAAGAAGAGTTGAACCCGTCTAGGGAACATGTGATTGACATGCCGGAATCGGTGGTTCCAAAGGCTATGGCACCAATGACAAGGCCTCCTCATCCATATCCTCAAAGTCTTCTAAAGCAAAATAGTGAGAACTAATTCAAAAAGTTTATTTATATGATGAAGAGTTTGTCAATAAATGTGCCATTGGTTGAGGCATTGGAACAAATGTTGGGATATTCAAACTCCATGAAGGATTTGGTAACCAAGAAAAGGTCAATGAATTGTGAGACCATCAAGATGACTCATCAAGTTGGTGCTATTGTGCACTCAATGGCTCCAAAGTTGGAAGATCCAAGCACTTTCACAATCACTTGGTCTATTGGGAGTGCCGATTTTGCCAAAGCATTGTGTGATTTCGGGGCAAGTATCAACTTGACGCCCTACACTATGTTAAAAACTTTGGGAATTGGGCAACCAAGACCCATATCCATAAGGTTGCAAATGGCAAATCGGATAATGAAGAGGCTTTTGGGTATCATTGATGATGTATTGGTTAGAGTTGACAACTTCATCCTCCCAGCAGACTTCATTCTCCTTGATTGTGAAGTGTAATATGAGGTGCCTGTCATTTTGGGTAGAATTTTCCTTGCTACGGGGAAGACACTATTTGATATGGAGGTCGGTGAGCTCACTTTTCGGGTGGGTAACGAAAAGGTGGTATTCCATGTGTTCAAATCAATGAGGCAACCAAATAGTAATGAAGTTTGTTCATTTGTGAATTTGGTGACCGACGTGATAGTTGATGATGCTAGTGCAACAATTAATGTTGGGGACAAGTTGGAAGTCGTTTTGCTCAACCTAGATGATGATGATGAGAGTGATGGCTATGTGGAGTGTGTAAATGCATTGCAAGGCATGGGGTCGTACACTTATGAGCCCCGAAACCTATCTTTAGATCTTGAAAATCAGAAGACTTCTCCAACAGAGCCCTCAATCGAGGAGACTCCTACCTTAGAGTTAAAGCCATTGCCCCTGCACCTCAGGTATGAATTCATTGGCCCTTCATCTACTTTACCAGTTATTCTTTGTCCATGCTTAACTAACATGCAGGTAGAGTCCACGCTGGAGGTGCTATAAAAGAGTAAAAGAGCAATTGGTTGGACTTTGGCGGATATCTGGGGCATAAGTCCCACCTTTTACATGTAAAAGATTATTTTGGTGGAGGGTTCCAAACCCTCCGTTGAACATCAGAAAAGATTGAATGAAGCAATGCAAGAGGTGGTGAAGAAGGAGATAATCAAGTGGCTAGATGTCGGGATTGTCTATCACATTTCCGATAGCTCGTGGACCTCTCCAATGCAATGTGACCCAAAGAAAGGGGGCATAATCGTGGTAACAAATGACAAGAATGAATTGATCCCAACAAGGACCGTTACCGGGTGGATAGTGTGCATAGAGAATAGGAAGCTCAACAAAGTTACTCGGAAAGATCATTTCCCGCTTCCATTTCTTGACCAAATGCTTGATAGGTTAGCCGGACGTGCTTATTATTGATTCCTTGATGGATACTCCGGCAATAACCAAATTCTTATTGCTCTCGAGGACAAAGAGAAGACCTCTTTCACATGTCCTTATGGTACTTTCTCATTTTCAAGGATGCCTTTTGGGTTGTGTAATGCACCAGTGACTTTTCAGCGGTGTATGATGACTATTTTCACCTACATGGTGGAGGACATTATTGAGGTTTTCATGGATGATTTTTCTGTGGCTGGAAATTCGTTTGAAGATTTTTTGAAAATTTTGGATCGGGTATTAGCTAGATGTGAGGAGACCAATTTTGTGTTAAACTGGGAAAAGTGTCACTTCATGGTCGAGGAAGGCATTGTCCTCGGCCACAAAATTTCAAAACATGCTATTGAGGTAGACCAAGCTAAATTTGAGGTGATCTCCAAAATCCCTCCTCCTATATCCGTGAAAGGAGTGATGAGCTTCTTGGGTCATGCAGGTTTTTATCGCCGATTCATCAAGGACTTTTCCAAGGTGGTAAACCCTTTGTGTAAACGTTTTGAGAAGGATGACAAGTTCCATTTTAATGAAGATTGTATGATGGCATTCGAGTTGCTTATTTTCAAGTTGACAACTACTCCTATTATCACCGCACCAGATTGGAGCTTGGCCTTTGAGCTCATATGTGATGCTAGTGATGTTGCGGTTGGAGCAGTGTTGGGGCAAAGAATCAACAAAATCTTCCATCACGTCTACTATGCTAGCAAGACCATAAATGATGCCCAAGTCAACTACATAGTGACCGAAAAGGAGTTACTTTCTATTGTGTTTGCCTTAGAGAAGTTTCGGACGTATTTGATGGGTACTAAGATGATTGTTCACACTGACCATGCGGCACTTTAGTATTTGATGAGCAAGAAAGATTCTAAGGCAAGGTTGATGCAGTGCGTGCTTCTTTTGCAAGAGTTTGATCTAGAGATTCAAGACCGCAAGGGTAGTGAGAATCAAGTGGCGGACCACTTGGCCCGTTTCGAGGAGGAGGGGATACCATATGATGGCCTTGAGATCAATGATTCATTTCCTGACGAGCAACTCCTATCCTTTTCAATGACCGAGATGCCATGGTTCGCTGATTTATCCAATTATATTGTGAGCGGCATTGTACCGAGTGAGTTCTCTTCAAACCAAATGAAGAAGGTCAAACGAGATTGTTTGGATTACTCTGGGGATGAGTCATATCTTTTTCGAATATGTACCGATGGTGTAATCCGGCGATGTGTGCCAGAAGAAGAACATATGGGAATTTTTGAGGCATACCACTCTTCATCGTATGGTGGTCACCATGGTGGAGCGAGAATGGCTACAAAAGTTTGACTTGTGGATTCTATTGGCCTACCCTCTACAAGGACACTAGTAAGCTTCTCAGGTGTTATGATGAATTCCAAAGGGCCAATGGGATCTCAAAGAAGAATGAAATTCCTCTCACCACCATTTTGGAGATAGATATCTTCGATGTGTAGGGTATTGATTTCATGGGTCCATTTGTTATTTCTTGTGGGAACACCTACATTCTAGTTGCGCTTGATTATGTTTCCAAGTGGGTCGAGGCCATTGCTTTGCCCAACAATGAAGCGAGGAGTGTGGTGGCATTCTTGAAGAAAAGCATCTTTACAAGGTTTGGTGCTTCAAGGGCCATTATTAGTGATGGGGTTCATATTTTTACAACCGATATTTTGATACCTTGCTCACAAAGTATGGTGTTACTCGCAAAGTATCGACCCCCTACCATCCTCAGACAATCGGGCTAGTTGAAGTCTCCAACCGGGAGATCAAGAGTATTTTATCAAAGACTGTAATGCCAACCGAATTGATTGGTCAAGAAAACTTGATGATGCTTGTTGGGCTTATAGGACGGTCCACAAGAAGCCAATTGGGATGTCTCCATGTCGATTGGTGTTTGGGAAGGCGTGTCATCTTCCGGTGGAATTTGAGCATAAGGCCATGTGGGCTTTGAAGAAGTTAAGCCTTAAGTGGGATGTCGCTGCTAACCTAAGAGTGGCACATTTAAATGAGCTTGATGAATTCTGGTATCATGCCTACAATAGTTCGTCCCTTTACAAGGAGAAAATGAAGTACCTGCATGACAAGTACATCTAAAACAAGGAATTTAAGGAGCGTGATCTGGTGCTTTTGTTCAATTCCAGGTTAAGAATGTTCCCGAGCAAGATGAAATAAAAATGGAGTGGGCCCTTTGATGTAGTGAATGTAACCTATTTTGGTACTCTAGATTTGAAGAATAAGAACAATGAGGTGTTTAGAGTTAATGGGCACCGGGTTAAGCATTATCTGGGCAAGGTTGATGATGGCCATATTGTGGCGGTTCTCCATTTCTCATGATTGGTAATCTCCGTCGTGCTGTGACGTTGAATCAGGCGCTTCTTGGGATGAAACCCATGTCTTTCTCTTTCTTTTATTTTCCAATTTTAGATAGGTTTGGTTTTGTGCTAACCATATTTGAAGTGTATGCACGAATGGGAGTGCATTGCAGGGACTGTGCATGAAAAATATGGCTAAGTGTCAAAGTGCATAGTCTTTGAAGTTTGCTCGTCAAAATTGCTTAAGGAACTGCAGCGGCACACAAAATTGTGCGGTCCGCACTGATGCTGCGGCCGCACTCATTTTTGTGCAGTCCGCAGCCAGTCGTCTCAAGGGTAGGTAAGGAGTGCAGTCCGCATCAGAATTATGTGGCCGCACTCAGTTTAAACTGTGGGTTCGATAGGTCAATAGTATAAATATAGATTTTCTCATCCTTTTACACTTTTACAACCCGGAACTCAAAACGCTACAGTGCATCCCATTTGTTCTCATTCTTCTCTCATTACCTCGACTTAGATTCGTGCCTGCTTCTTCACTAATTTTATGCTAATTTCTTAATTAGATTCTTCCTGTTTTGTTTGTGTTGTTCTTATATTAAGGGTTAATTAAATGCTCAAAAATGTCAGTGTTTTGTTGTTTTTGCTTAACTGGGGTCTGGGTAATAAGATAATGAGGTTTGATTGCTAAAACCATGTTAATTATAGAACAAAAATGCATGAACCCTAGGTCAGTGCCAGATATATTTGAATTATGTGGCCGCACACATTTTTGTGCAGTCTGCAGTGGAGGCTATGAGGAAGCACTCATCTTGTGCGGTCCACAATGACTTGGTGCAGCCTCTCTCATTTTGTGCGGTCCGCAATGGCTTGGTATGGCCGTACAAACCTTTTTACGGTCCGCAATGGACACTCTGCGGTCACACTAGTTTTTGTACGGTCTGCAATGGGCAGTCTGCGACTACACTCATTTTTGTGCAGTCCGCACTGCCCTTCTGAGACATTTTTACTGCAACTTTCCATCATGCCTCTGTATACATTATTACCTTCAATTGTCACTGATTCTTGTTCTTATATGCTGCAGATAATGGTTCGCTCACGTGGTAAAGGTGATCTATCAAAGGGGGGAGAGGCCGGGGTCGAGGTAAAAGCAACTTACCTCTTACACTTCGAAGGGTTATAAGTAGGAAAGCAACAACAAATAGAGCCCCTGATACCTCGGAGACCAGTGAGTATGTCCCATCCGGGTAAGATTCTGAGAGTAACTCTGTGCAAGCACAACTGGAAGCCAATCACAACATTAGACAACAATTCCCTCGAAAAATTTTATTTGGTAAATGAGTCCTCATCAGCTGCCAGTTCATCAGAAGGTTCGAAAGAGGGCAGCCAAGACTTTGAGACCTCTTCCTCATATGGCCCCCTTGCCCCAATAAACTTAGATGATGATGATGATGTTCTGGATGCTGGAACTGGGGGCTATACTAAAGTGCCAGGGTTGGAAAGATCACGGAGGCCAGAGATATGGGAGGAAAAATTTGTTAGTGCCAATGCCTTCACCACGTTTAAGGAATGGTGGCCCCAGAGGTCGCTCACTCTTGAGCGACAGTTCTTAATGAAAGACCTGAAAAAACACAACCCCAATGACTTTAGTCAATTCCAAGAGCGGAAAGGTTAGAGCTGGTTCACTAACAAAGTCTTAGATGCAAATGAGTACCTGGTCAAGGAGTTCTATGCAATTTTTTCTCACATCAGGTAGGGAACTAAGGTGACAAAAATGGATAATCTGAAAAACCGCTTTGACTCATGTGCACTGAACACATATGTGGGGTTTGAAGAGGTGGGAGCAGTGCAATATTTGGAGAAGCTTCCTACGGGTAATGACACTCGCCTGTGGCTAGCTGAGATTCTTGTAATCCTAGGATCAACACCTCCGTGGCTCACAGCAGAAGTTCCAATTGTCCGGGCCATCACAAATTTTGAAGTAAAAGGGTGGAAAACGTTTGTGTGTAGCCACATTGACTCGTGCCTTAATGAAAATAGCACTTCCTCGTGCAGTTCTGGTGGCCTCGATTATGGCTGGGTATCTAATAAATATTGGTTCCATCATGTCAACCAATATCACTTTAGCTGTCCAGAAGGGTGAAAGATCCTATCCATACCCAAAATTCCTCACCGAGTACTTCAAGGATCAAGGGGTGGAATCGAAGCATTATGATACAGATGTGATGTCCAAGAAGCCTTTCTCCTAGTACCACCTTCATGGAGCTGACAAACCTAAATTCAAAGGAAAAGCTACTACCTCCACTGGCCAGACTACGGAGCCAGCAGTAGTAGTTACTGATTCAGCTATCGAGCCTTTCACAACAACCAGTACTTCCACTAGGACAACAGCCATGCCACCATCTTCATATGCTAGACCACCTGCTTCTGCTAGACTATCTATACCATTGCCAGTGCCAGTTTCATCTACATATTCAGTTTTGTTGCAGCACAGTCCTCATCGCTAGCAGAGCCACACGTACCTCCATCAGTGGAGGAAATATTGAAGAAGATTTTGGAAAACCAGAATACCATCACAGATCCTCTAGTGGCATATGGGAAGGTCATTGAGGACTTGGGCGAACAAGTAAAGAAGATAAAGAAGTCTCAGACATCATAGAAGTTGGTGCACAAGATGAGAAAGGATATGGAGAAGATTACATTTGCTGGTGACTTGCTCATGGAGACAGCACCCCAGAAGCACAGGCGACACCAGAGGTAGCAGCCGGCCAATCTAAGGAGTTGGTTTCCACACCCCACACTGCTGAGGAGATAATACAGATGCTGAGCAACCTAGTTGTCCCTCGGTTAGGTAATGACGAGATACAACTTGATGCTGAGGTTGATATGGATCCCATGCAGACTGAGACCACAATGGGAGTTTATTTTACTATCTACCCTTCCATGTTCTTAATTTTTTTTAAGCTTTGGGGACAATGCTTATTCTTTATTTGGGGGGTGGGGTGGTCTATTTTGGCTATTGACATTTGGTATGTAATAACTATTAAACTATATTTATCTTTATTTTCCATTTGGTGATGTATATATTTTCCCTTAATGTACATATTCAGTTTCCTTTATGTGTATATTCATTCAATTTCGGTTTGTATATTCATTTATCTCGCCTTCTGTAGCTTATTTTATTGTTTCACTAGTTGCTTTTCTTTAGTAGTATAACTTCTTATTTATTTTTCTAGCTTCTTTTTACGTTTTGAGTGATCAATAAGCCATTGGTTTTCTTAATGCCACAGTTCTTTCCAAAGGTGGATTATGTGTGAACCGGGTGGCTCTTCCCAACGATGGATGGCGTAACAACCTTCTTAAGGGATTGCGTTCGTTTTCTTTTCTTTTATGTTTTGGAAAATATAGTAATAATGAATAAAAGGGGTCTCAAGAATGTTTCACTTGGTACAAACACATTTACCTATGATCGTATGGATAAAAACAAGTTATTGGCAGATAATAGCTCTAGTTATGACTATTTTGACTCTTGTGTTGAGTTAAGCAGTCATCGAGTTGTTCAAATCGAGCCATTTGTGATTCTCAATCTTAGCTAGGGTTGTTGTGGGCCCTCGACTCCATTTGTCATCGAGTGGTTCAGATCGAGCAAATTTGTGGAGGTGGGAATCGCCTTATTTGCTTGAGGACAAGCAAAAGCTTAAGTTTGGGGGAGTTGATAAGTGGGAATTCTGACCGCTTATTTGCTCTATTTTACTTGCGTTTTAGCTAAAAAATGCTTAAAGTTATTCTTGGAAACTAACGAAATGTGCCTACTTGTAGGAATATAGGTAAACGAGCCAAAGAAGTCATAATCAACTCATAAAGGAGTGAAAAGCGAACAAGAGCCAAAACTGGGCAAATAGGTTAGCAGTGCAAACTGCACAATTCTAGTGCGGCCGCAGAGTGAAATTCAGAGAGGATATTTTAGCCAGTTCAGATAGTGAGGACCGCACCAAATATGTGCGGTCGTAGGAGGTCAAGTGCGGCCGCATTCATTATTATGCGGACTACAAGGTTGAGATTCAGAGAGTTAGAAAGTTTAGGAGTGCGGACCATATCACTTTTGTGCGACCGCATAATCCTATGTGCGGCCGCATCCATTTTTATGTGGACTGCAAAAGACCTCAAGTTCTAAGCCCAAGTTCCCAAGACTGCGGACCGCAACACTTTTGTGCGGCCACAGAAACCCATTGTGCGGACCGCACCAAAATTATGTGGCTGCACAACCTCCATATGGGCATTTTTATCAGATATTTCATCTTAGTACAAATACAATTTTTTGTCATTTTTAGGGGAAGTTTAGAAGGTGTTTGGCTAAGTTTATAAGCTGCTCAAACTAGCTTATAAACACTTTTTGGCTTATCTATGCGTTTGGTAAAGTTAAAAGTGCTTATAAGTCAAAAATAAGCTAAAATCCATAAGTTGATCACCCCCAACTTATGAATTTTTAGCTTATAAGAACTTTAAGTTTGACCAAGATTTTTACTATTTTATCCTTAAAATATTATTTTTTAGAACAAAACTGCTACGTCGATACTCACTGCCTCAAGTATTGTTTCTACCCCCTGCCTCTTCAAGTCTCCAATTCTCATTGACTATTTAAGATAAGAAATTCTCTATTCCTTTGCATATTTGTATCTATGTGATTGTGTATTAATCTTTGAACTGTATGTAATAAATGAGGACATATCAATTTTTTGGTGCATTGCTTTCTAAGTATTGTGGTGATGGAGACAGTGTTTGTTTCTCTTCAAATATTTATTTAGGTTTATTTTTTACTTAGAAATTTTTGTCAATTTGTTAATTACTATAACTTATGATTATATGCTTATCATAAAATAAATTTTATTTGTCATAAAAGTTTTCTTATCTAAGCACAGTTATATTCAAAATAAAATGACAAATAGAATATTCTGTATTTGAATCGATCTGGAATCTAAAATTTTGAAGAAATTATTCCCTTATAAGTGTAAACAGTTCTAAGGTTATATAAGTCATTTTAACAGAAAAAGAGCTTGTCAACACTTTTTTCTCAAATACTGCAGCAGCTTATTATCAATTTTAGCACTTGTATCCAAACACGTAACTTCTTATTTATTAAATCAGTTTCAGCACTTAAAAGTCTTTTTCAACACCTAATGCTTATCAGCTACTTCAAATCAGCTAATCCAAACAGGCTCTTAGTTTGCAGAGGTGCACCTGAATGATTTTCTTTACTTCTTTGAGTAAATTTGTACTAGATTTACTTCTTAACATTAGATTTTCTTTATTAAATCAATGATTATGCATTCTATCTTAATTTCTTCTTGTAATTCTTCATTTTTCATGCGTAGATAAATCTTTAGCTAGGGTTGTGGCTCAACCCTTGTGTGGGTACTTAATGAGTATTTAATTTTAGGGATTTTTTTGAATTGGGTAAGTGTTATTTAGCCCGTTTAATCTTAAATCCTAGAATTAATTTTTGCGAATATGATTCATGCCTATTTGACCTAGTCTTTGCTTGAGAAAGAGAGACTAGGTTTAGGAAAACTTGGCTAACAAGGAATTGGGGTGAACTCAAGAAATTGATAGCCCCAATTAAAGGGTCAAATCTAGAGATAGTAAGACCCGACTTGAGCATACATCACTTTATTTTGTACAAATACCCATTTGGGCTTTAGAAAGCCAAATCGGGCAAAATCACTCAAACTACCAAGAGGTATATAGTGAGCAATTGTGTGTGATTGCTATACCACGAACCCGATAAATCAAACTTGCCCTATAGTTTCCAACCCGTTAGGTAGCCACCTAGGTGAATGTCATGACCCTAGATTCCTTTATCATTTGAAAAATACTCAAAACCAAAAACATGTCTTCTAGTTATTATTGGAAATCATTAGCTAAAAGTAGAAATAGAAAACAACCAATGAATATGTGGAAGTCCAATCTAAGGCACATCATACATTTACTCTTGTTATATACCTAATCCAAATTCTAACTTCCTGTGGATTCGATCCCAACTCATGTTGGGTTTATTATTGCTTCGACCGCCTCACTACCTAATTATAGTGTGAGTTTGGGCGAGATCAAGGATGATAAAGCTTGTGCATCGGGCCAGTAAAGACCCATTCTCAAGTAACGATAAGGACCGGTATCGAGTGTGGAAAAGCCATTTTGTCCGGGTGAGGACTTTGGACTTGATTACGGCTGAATGTAGGCAATTCCCCGAGAAGTGGAACGCGTTACGTAAGTAAACTTTCCTTCGAATATTTATTTCAAGTTCACTTCTCTTTTCTTTATTGGTATTCGTAGTGGTGCAACCATCGCTCGAGTCCCCAATGTTGTCCCTTGATTCAAGGAGTGGGTTGAAGGTATCATTTCACTGATGCCCTACTCTGAGCGCTCATGGCACAAACTTTTGAAAAGGGCCATTGGGAGGACCGTTCCTATGGTAAGATTCCTTTCATGAGAAGGTAGTGTTAGGCTTCCTTTTTTAGCATCAATTCTTTATTTCCTTTATTTTCTCTTGCAGTTTTGCCTAAGAATGTCAAGCTTAGGCCTTCAATCTGTGGTAAGGACTTGCCTGTTGAGTCTCATGCTCCAGAGCGAGCCAGAGAGAGGAAAAGGAGGATGGATCCAAATTCCTCAAGCTTGGAGAAAAAGAAACCACGAAGAAGGTTGGTGCATAAGCCAAAGGAGAATACCAGCTCCTGAGTGCTCGACTTAGACTCACTTCTGCAGCTTAGAGAGTAGCTCAAGGAGGATGATCTCTTTCTGGCCCGCGAGCCGTCTGCGCCCGAGGAATGGGAGACAGCCGAGGGAGGAATGATAGAGGCTAATCACTCTCAAGTTTGTGAGGCCAATGCAGTAGTGAGGGACGAGAACCCTCAAGATGTCAGTTCTACTCCAGCCGGTATCATATACATAACGGGATTAACTTTATTCATAGAATCAATGTTAGATGAAGCTCGAATGATGAATGAACGATAAAATGAAGGGGTCCATGGTGTTGATGTTCCCCTCTAAAGCTTTTTGACAGCGTGGACTCCACCACCACGGAGGATTCCACAGGACTATGTGACTTTGAGGTACCGAGGAAAAGTTTGCCCTCGGGAGCAAGTGGGCCTCATTTACGCCTAAGACTAGTCAACTGGTTCCCTATCCGGAGGGTTGATCCTGGTCAAAAGCGATCAATTATTATAACCGTTCTAGAGGCAGCCCAGATTATTTCTACCCCCTTTCTGCTGGCTAGCTACCTCTAGTGCTTGGTAAGCGACGCAGACTAGGCTAAAATGAACAAGGTGGATGCCCCATGTCTGTTCAACGAAGCACAATAGGTACTGAATCGGGTAAGGTGTTACCAAACGTTTTTTGCCTTTTGACTTTAGTTCTCAATAATCCTAATATCTCTTCTCGTATTTGCATGCCTTAGTGCTTCACCATGAAACTTTCCTTCGATATCAGGACGAGCTGAGCGAGATGGAGGCTGAAGTTAAAGAGCTTGCCGAGAAGAGAGATATGTATGAGCTTCTCAGTGAGCAACGTGAGGAGAAGTCAAGAGCCTTCGAGCAGAGTTGGCCACAACTTAGAAAGAACACCCTAACCTGATGGAATGGGTACATCTTTGAAGTTAGAAATGACGAGCTAGACATGGTGACAAATGGTCAGAAACCGCGGGTCCAAGAAAAGATTGATCAAATCGACCAACTCCCGGCCGAGATAAATGTGATCAAGGTCGAGGACGAAGAGTGGAAAGGCAAGATGGATCACTTGGCCTAAAAAAGAATACTAACCAATCGCAATTGGCCATGTCGGAGGCTCAACTTCGAGCGATGAGGGAGAAGGCTGAGGTGCGATCTCAGAAAACTGAGGAGCTCCAGTCCCAACTGAGCTCAGTTGTTGCCCACCGGGATACCCTCGCTAAGGAGTTTAAAGAGGCCAAGTCGGTGACTGAAATAACCAAGACCAATGGCGATGAGATGGTGGCCCAGTACAAAGCCGATGCTAAGGCAGCCTAGGACCGCATGAAAGATCTTTGTTAGAATACGTGAAGTGGTAGTCCCGATGGGAGGCCCTCGGAGAGGTTCATGCTCGAGGTTTTGATTTATCGGCCGAGATCGAAAGTGATAAAGGGTTCGAGGCGGAGGACAAGAAGTTGGCATACCCCGAGGATGAATAACACTCCGAGGGTTTTGGCAGATCCGGGGGCGGAGAAGACCTCGATGGTCCCGATGATAAGGCGGGCTCCGGCGAGGACCAGGCTGCTTACATGCCTTGTAAATATTTTTGCTCTTTTGTATTTTTTGTCGAGGCTGTTTGGCCTTTGTAAAAATCTTTTAATATATATACAAGGATTTTTTCCTTCAACAAATTTCAAGTTTTTTGCTTATTTCTTTACGATTGCAAAGATATCGAATGCCTTAGCACGTAATGATTAGGTTTTGTTTGGAGGTTCAAACAAGCCTCGTTCTTGATATTTTTTTTAAGAATCGTGGGGGGGCTTGATATGACTGGAAGCTTTCCCCAAAGTACTTAGAATTTTTAGATTACAATATGCCGAGGGTAGCCTGTTGAACTAGTTTAGAAATTTTAAGATGCCTTATGTTTTGGTTACGGGTCTCAGACGTCTCCGAGCTATTCTAATACGATCATAGCCTTTTGAGTTTAAGTGTTTCCCAATGGACTTGTTACCCCAAGTCATCCGGGCTTACCCAAGACAGTCTTCCCCAAATGGGGATCACTATAGCTTTTATTGGTCGGGCACTGCCTAATAGGCTTTATTCCCCTGGGTTTCGATATCCCGAGCCGTTCGAGCCTACCTTGGACGGCATTCCCCGAGTGAGGTGGCCTCTGGGCTCGATGTTTTTTAGGGGACCAAATGTTAAAAAGAAAAACTTTGTAAGGGACAAAATATTTATCCGAAAGGTAGAAACTTCCTTTCATTTCTATACATAATATACAAGGTTACTCATGTGTATAAGCTTTGTGTCAAGCCTCGAGGGGTCTATGTGGGCACGATTCATTTGACCGTTTGGCCCTAACAGTAAATCCTATCGGTCGATCCTAGACTATTTGAGCATAATGTTTCTTTCCTTGTTAAAATCATTATCCGAGGGCGATGCCCCTCAGTATTTGAGGCTGAACTTTAAGGAGGCCTCAGATACTGTTGACGTGATATTTGACACCGGTTCATAACCAGTCTTCAATTCTATGTTAGCACGATCCATTGTTGCCTATCGACACCCCCTTTTTCTAATGCGAAATCGGGTTTACGACATTTTGGGAAGACAACTCTATTCCCGTTTGGGAATTGGGTGTTTGGAATTGAAGAGTCTCCACCTAATGATTATAGTAAATTAGGATACTTTAAGAAGGGTTTGAGTTGAAGAAACCATAGTTTGGGTAAGGACTAGAAATTATCTCGAGGGGAAGGTGTTAGGCACCCCTCAAGATCCACTGTGTGGTTCCCGGCCATGTTACAATTGTGACTTTACAAATAAACAATCAAGGATCAAATAAGGACTTGCAATTAAATTGAAACTTGTGAAAGTAAGTAGAAAGAGAGCATATATTTGAAAGGTCTAAACAATTCTAAAGAAAGCAAACAAAGACAAACAAAGGAAAAGGGGTCCTAGGTTTATGATTAATATGGATCACTTCAATGCAATATCCAGCAATCACTCCTCAAAGAGGGGTCACACGTGATATTAGCGCATCGGTCATAATCTCCATATTCTACCCTTCCCACCCCATAAAGCTTATTTAAACATGTGGATTGGTCACGAATACTTATTGCGTGCTATTACCCGTCTCGTCCTATAAGTCCTAGAGGGTATTTAGGACCACTATTCCTACAAGGTAAGGACAACCCTTAGGTTTAAAGGACAAAATGCTAGGCGACATACATAACAAGTAGGACTACACATAAAGGAACAATACAAAGGTAAATAAGAGTCTCACAGGTCCCTCACAAGTAAACATGTAATTAGCACGTCTTCAAACACATTTAAGGTCTTAAAAGAACGCGAGTTTAAAGATAAGTTTCAGAAGAAGGTTTAATCATAAATGAGTGATCCGAAGAGTTTTTGACTTGCATAAATACAACTAAGAAAATAGTTGAGTAAGTAAAGGTGAGGGAACTGTTCAAACATCATTTGGAAAAAGTAGAGATTTGAAAATACAATAGCTTAATTAGACAAGTATCAAAATAACGTGATCCTGGGCAGAAAGGTAAACCAGTAATTTGAAAGCTTAATGGGGCAAGACTTAGGAAATTAGTGAAAGAATATAAACATGAAACAAGTTTCCAAATGAAGAGATTTATAGTAAAAGAGTGGACTTCAGAGAGGCGGATAAAAAATAGAGTTAGGAAAGTTAAAAGGCTGAGTAGTCTGAAACCAGTAAAACAAGATCAATCAGTTTTATTATTGGGCCTAAAGCTTTCCTAGGCGTCATGCGTACTGTCTACTTGTCTTAAAAAAGGTGAACATGCATATTAATTCCAGTTTTAAAGAGAAGACGCAATTAACCAAACTTGTGTTATTAAATAAAATAGCTGGTGAGGCGTTCAGCAATTGCAACCCAGATAAAAATAAAAAGAATCCTAAGTAACATGATATCTAATCATAAAGCCCCAAAAGCATGGTCTCTAAATGCAGTAGTAATTTTATAACAGTTGTTTGTTGATTACTAACTGATTACAAAGTGAGTATAACAATCTGAAAGTAAAGAGCCTAAAACAGGATATCTAGGTGTAAGATGCATGTCCTACACATGGCTTCTATTGCACAAATTGGTAAGTAAAGCCCCATAGACATGTTCTCTACCCATTAGTTAAACTAAGCATGAATAATCCCTCCTAATTTTACTATAGCCCGAATCAGTTGTTTACAAGTTATTACAAACCGTGATAGCTGAATTACATAATAAAATAAGAAGTTACTCTATAGGGAGCCTTCAACCAGACCCAATCTTCCAACCTCACCTCTTTCGAGTTTCGCAGCCTTGGCCATGGTTTGGGTGCGTCAAAGCTCCCTAAGGGCCCAGTTGGGGTCCTTGGCCAATACCAGCACCCCAAACACTACCAAAATGTTAAACAAGTGCAGTGTGGAATTACCAACCTTGTGCATCAAAGTTCAATAGGTACTCAAAGGTATCCAAGGCAATGCTTACACGGAGGGGGTAGAACCTAAACTCTAGGAGTAGTGAGAGTGTGATAGAATTTTTCTTTAAAGAAATTGAGTTGAAAAAATAGTTTAAAATGATCTATGTAGAACTAGTTTTGAAAGAAAAACACAATGGGACAGCTTTGACAAACTCAGAACCAGAATACCTCATATAGTTCCGGACAGTAAACACAAACAGGGAAAAAAGGGAAGTGGGACAAGTAGTTTACACCATTGCACATACACAGACACCAAGGGAAAGCATTTCAGAACTTAGACAGTCACACCAGGTTTCAACCAAAAGGGCTCATGATCACATGTTGAGATTATACTGGGCTAGGGGGTAGGGGAGAACATGCATTAAGCAAATCAGTAGGCATGCTGGATTAATAGAAGGATAGTCACATTAGCGAACTAACACAGGGGCATGTTAGTTGCAATAAGAACATCAGAACCATAAGTAAAAGCATAGAAGAAACAAAATAAAGTGTAGCATGTATAAAAGCATATTGTTTTGGATGCAATAAATCAAATATAGGGCATACCAGTCGAGGATGAGATAATGTAGAGTAGTAGTGTGCAGGGAAGTGAGCAGTAGTATGCAGAACAAGCAATCAACAATGTATAGAACAGTAAAATAGTAGAGCAGCCCGGAAATCACTCAGTCTTGGCTTTAAGATTAGATCAAGGCTGGACCGGGTCATTAAATTGGGTATGGGTCGGGTGACTTGAGAATTGGGTCAGGGGATTTGGGATTGAAATTGGGGTTCAATTTGGGCTATAATTGTAATGAAATGAGGCTACATGTTAAATAGCCTAGTTTTCCCCTTTTATTTTATAAAAGTAGCTAAAATAATTTTATAAATAAATTAAAAGCACTGATATAATTAACAATATATAAATGTTAATCTAAAAACACTGGAAATGATTTTATAATTCTAAAATGCGATTAAATTGTAAAAATAGGCTATAATTGCAATTATATGCAATTTAGCTTTAAAAATACCAAATAAATGTGTAAAAATATGCAAAATTTATTTAAAACATATTTTTGTGTAAATATGGGAATGAAATGAGTTATTCTCCAAAATGATAACTTTGGGAATAATTATCGAATTTTGTAGTAATTAAAATAGATAATAAATTGATTTTGAAAATCTTTAAAAATTTGGAAAAATACCAAAACACTTGGGTATGCTCATATATGCATATATATATCATTTTAAAAGCATTCTGAGTATAAAAAAAATATCTAGGGAAAAATTGGATATCAACATTACCTTACAAAAAATCTTGTCGGAAAACCCATTTGGGACAAAATCGGTTCAAGGGGAAAAGAGTGCAACGCGTACTTTCAGGCCTAAAAGTAGTATCTTTCCTTGACGGTTACCTGCAAGTGTTAGTCCAATATGGAAAGAAAAGAAAATAGTAGGCATGTACCTTAATAGTAGTATCATTTCATGTGAGTTACATTCCAGTTGTTCGTTAGTCTCTCACCGTTCATTGCTCCAAGTTTGTACAATCCTTTTCCAGTGATCTCGTTAATTTGACACGGATATTTCCAGTTTGGACCTAGCTTTCCTTTGTTCGGATTCTAGGTGCTTAGCGTGACCTTCCTTAACACCAAGTCTCTCACATTGAAGTGTCGAAGGTTGACTCTACGATTGCAATACCTTTAGATTCGTTGCTTTAGGGTGGCCAATCGGACAAGGGTGGCCTCGCGCCTTTCATCTAAAAGTTCCAGGCTCATACTTATGGCCTCGTCGTTTAACTCATTTGTGGTATATCGGAACCTAAGACTCGGTTCTCCCACTTCGACCGGTATTAGAGATTCGGTACCATAGACTAACTAGAACAGGGTATCCCCGATACTAGATTTTGAGGTCGTACGATTTTCCCATAGGACTTCGGGCAAGATTTCTTTCCATTTTCCTTTAGCGTCGGTCAACCTCTTCTTGAGGTTTTGGAGTATGGTTTTGTTCATGGACTCCACTTGCCAGTTCCCGCTAGGGTGATAGGGTATCGATAGGATTCTTTTGATCTTATGGTCCATGTAAAACTTGCTCAATTTGCCGTCGATAAAGTGCTTCCTATTGTAACAGATGATCTTAGTCGATACTCTGAACCGGCATATTATGTGGTCCCATATGAAATCGATAACTTCCTTCTCCCTGACTTTCTCAAATGCCTGCACTTCCAACCACTTAGAAAAATAGTCAGTCATAAATAATATAAATTGAGCCTTATCGGGTGCCCATGGTAGGGGAAAAACAATGTCCATTCCCTATTTCACGAATGTCCAAGGTGACAAGACCGAGTGTAGCAGCTCCTCGAGCTGATGAATCACTTGGTCATGACTCAGATACTTGTTGCATTTTTGCATGAACTCCTTTGCGTCCTTTTCCACATCGATCCAGTAGTAGCCGACTCAGATTACCTTTCGGACCAGTGATTCGATGCCCGGATGATTTTCACAGGTGCCTTCATGGACTTCCCTCAAAACATACTTAATATCTCCTAGTCCTAGTCATATGGCGAGTGGGCCATAGAATGTTCTCCTTAATATGGTACCATATTCGGACAAACTAAACTGGGCCGCCTTCGCACGCAAAGCCCTCGATTCTTTAGGATACGAGGGCAATTTTTCGGTCTTCAGGTAATTTATATATTTATTTCTCCAGTCCCAGGTTAAGCTAGTTGAGTTTATCTCGACGTGACCTTCTTCCACTATCGATCTCATGAGTTGTACGATCGTCCCCCAGTTGAATTCATTGTCATTAACCGATGATCCCAAATTAGCAAGAGCAACGGCCTCGTTGTTCTGTTCTCAAGGTACATGCTAAAAAGTCCACTCCTTGAATCGATGTAGGGTTACCTGTAGTTTATCCAGGTATCTTTACATTCGTTGTTCCCTGACATCCAACATCCCATTGACTTGGTTCAGCACAAGGAAGGAGTCGTACTTATCTTTGATCACATCAGCTCCTAAGATTTTAGCTAGTTTGATACCTCCAATCATTGCCTCATACTCGACCTCATTGTTAGTCAATTATACAGCCCTAATAGATTGTCTAACTACATTTCCTGTCAGTAGCTTCAACACGATGCCAAGTCCGAACCCCTTTGCGTTTGCGGCACCGTATGTAAAGAGGATCCTGATTCTCGAGGAAGTCCCTGAGTTCAGAAATAATTCGCTTTTGACCTCGGGTATTAGGGTTGGCATAAAGCCGGCCACGAAGCCAAAATTTGAGATTTGATTGTGATCCGCGCTCAATATTCGATATCGTACCCACTAATTTTCACGGCCCAATTGGCTAGTCATCTCGAGAGTTCGGGTTGATACATTATGTTCCTCAATGGGTAAGTAGTTACGATAGATATGGGGTGGCATTGAAAGTATGGTTTTAGCTTCCTAGAGGCACTTAGCAAAGTGAGCACCAATTTTTCTAGGTGAGGATACCTATTTTCGGCCTTGCCTAGAGTTCTACTAACATAATAGATAGGAAATTACGTACATTATTATTCCCGAACCAGGACTCCACTTACCGCCACCTCGGATACGGCTAAGTATAGGTATAGTTGTTCATTTGCATTCGGAGTGTGAAGCAAAGGTCGGCTCGAGAGGTATCATTTGAGTTCCTCCAAGGCTTGCTGGCACTCCGGAGTCCATGAGAAGTTATTCTTCTTCTTCATTAGTGAGAAGAACCAATGGCTCTTGTTGTAGGACCTCTAGATGAATCGACTGAAAGCGGCTATGTGCCTAGTTAACCTTTGTACGGCCTTAACATTGTCCACCACAGTAATGTCCTCTATGGGTTCTGCTTCATATTGTATTTCTTTAACATGTCGAAGGTTTCTGCAAATGCTTCAAATGGTCCTCTGCTAGTAGGGACTTAACCAACATATCGTCAATATAAAACTCTATTGATTTTCCTATCTGTTCTTCAAGCATCCCATTTACTAGGCATTGGTAAGTGGCACCGGCATTTTTTTAGTCCGAATGGCATTACGTTATAGCAGTAGGTGTCACACTTAGTGATGAAGGACGTTTTTTCCTAATTGCCCAGGTCCATCCAAATTTGGTTATACCCAGAATAAGAGTCGAGAAAACTGAGGATCTCGTGGTCGGTCGTTGCATCGATGATACGATCGATGTTGGGCAAAGGGAAAGAGTCATTGGGACATGCTTTATTTAAATCTTGATAATCTACACACATTCTCAATTTGTTTCCCATTTTAGGGACTACCACTACGTTTTCTCACCAATCCGGGTATTTGATCTCCTGGATGGACCCTATTTTAAGGAGTTTAGATAGCTCTTCCTTGATGAATGCATGTTTCACTTCGGACCAAGAGAAGCAATTTATGTTAGCTAGAAGGAATTGAATGATTTTTTGCTTGACCGGGTGAAACTTCAAGTCCAGAATCAACCTGTGAGTAGTTATTTTCGGCGGGATCCCTGTTATATAGAGGTTGGAACAAGAGAAGCAATTTATGTTAGCTATAAGGAATTGAATGAGTTTTTCTTAATCTCTGGACTTAACCCCGTGACTAGGTATACCTTGCAATATGGAAAGTGTTTGATCAGTACGACTAGATCCAGTTCCTTGATCGTTTATTTGGTGGCGTCGGAAGCATTGGGGATTATGAAGGACCTGGGACCCCGTAGTCATCGTCCTTACCTGTCCCTTA
Organism: Nicotiana glauca; assembly: GCA_026770625.1. Classification (NCBI taxonomy): domain Eukaryota; kingdom Viridiplantae; phylum Streptophyta; class Magnoliopsida; order Solanales; family Solanaceae; genus Nicotiana; species Nicotiana glauca. The sequence goes on along the minus strand of MU771467.1, from coordinate 26,952 downwards.
CTTCTTCAGTTCAGTCTGGACCATTGTCGATGATTTCTATTTGGTTCCTTACTTGGTAACCGAGCTCGTATATTTTGTCGTTGTAAGTGTGGATATCAGGACCATCTCTTCGGCTATGAACATTTCCTTCATGGTTGGTTGTTCTCCGTAGATTGTTTTAATCCCTTCTGGAGTTTAGAATTTCAACACTTGGTGCAGAGGCAAGGGTACTGCCCTCATGTTGTGGATCCATGGCCTCCCGAACAAAGCGTTGTACCTAAAATATCCTTTGGTTACATAGAAATTGGCTTCCTGGATGGACCCGACGACATTCACCGGTAATGTTATATCCCCTTTGGCGGTTTCACATACCATGTTGAATCCGTTTAGAACTCGTACTACAATCACAATTCGATCTGGTTGACCGAGTTGTTCCACAACCCCCGATTTGATGATGTTGGTTGACCTACCTGGATCAATTAACACACGCTTAAATCGAGCTTTATTTATGAGTACAAATATTACGAGTGCATCGTTCTGGGGTTGCATGATCCCTTTTGCGTCCTTATCGTTGAAAGACAAGGTTCCTTCTAGCATATAATCCCGAGTCTATTTTTCCCTTGTGATGGATACTTTGCTTCATTTTAACATCGTCCCGTGGGGAACGTCAACACCACCGATGCACATGTTAATGACGTGTTGAGGTTCTTGCTACTTAATCTGTTTATTAGAATCTCTATTATTGAAATAATTATTGGCTCGATCGCTCAGGAATTCTCGGAGACATACGTTGTTGAATAGTTGGGCTACTTCCTCTCTTAATTGTCGGCAATACTCTATTATGTGGCCGTGAATGCCATGATATTTACACTTTAGGTAATGATCCCTTTGGGCTAGATCATACTGTAGAGGTCGAGGCCATTTGCTATCTTTGATACATCTGATGGCAGATACGATGGCATTGGCGGTGACGTTAAATTTGTACTTCGATAACCTTGGTGATTCCTTAGGCTCGATGGGCCCATCGAAACTATTTTTTCTCATGAGACCCTGTTTGTTTTGACCTCGATCAGTCTCTCTTTCACTTCTCATAGGGTTTCACCCAGATTTGTTACCTCTTCGATCCCCATTGTATGGGTTATAAATGATCCCTGCTTGATCTTGGTTCTCGATCAATGTCTTTCTTGACTCTATCGATGGCTCTGACGTGATAAATGGTCCCGGCAGGGGCCCCAAGTTGATCATCTTCGATCCTGATTTTTGATTGATATCAATTATGCACGTCGGCCTATGTAACAGCCGAATATTCTACCAGATTTTTTTAACTATTGTGAAGCCAACGAGCTTTGAACATTGAGTCCTTGGGTGAAGTCCTGAACGGCTCAATCGTCCGCGACTGGAGGCAGGTCCATCCGTTTCATTTAAAACCGGGACACAAATTCTCTGAGCATCTCATTATCCCTCTATTTCACTTTGAAACAGGTATGACTTCCTGGTCTCGACCTTAATAGCCTCAACGTGTGCTTTCACGTAGGAATATGCAAGCATAGCAAGCAAGTCAATAGAATGAGGAGGTAGGGTGTGATACCATATCATAGCTCCCTTTGAGGCTTCAATAGAGTTTCCCCAAACATTTTAAGCAAGAAAGACTCAATCTCATCATCCTCTAAGTTGTTCCCTTTGATGGCGCATATGTAAGAGGTCACATACTCATTTGGTTCAGTCGTTCCGTTGTACTTAGAAATATCGGGCATTCAGAACTTTTTAGGGATCATATTTGGAGCCGCGCTCGAAGGAAAAGGGTTTTGAACAAACTTCTTGGAATCCATGCCTTTTAATATCTACGGTGCTCCCGATATTTGATCGACCCTAGAGTTGTAGGTTTCTACCCTTTTGTCATTAGCTTCGATTTTCTTCTCTCCTGATTCTACCCATTTTGTCAGCTCCTCGAGTAACTTTATGATCTCGGGGTTGGTCCCCCATTCATTTTCATTCGGCCTCTCCATGACAGGTTAGTTTCTGCAAGTGGTTTCCCTGGACGGCTCGGGCTCAATTCTGGTCGGGGTACAATTTTGGTTTTCGAGCTAGGCTATTTCTACGAGTTGAGCCTGCAGCATTTTGAAGATCACCTGCAGGTTAATCGCGTCATCTTCACTTCTGTGTGTATTTTATGCAACTGATCGGACATCCCTGCGGATGTTGTTCTCAGGATCGGTAGGCAAATTTGCATTGATGGCCACATGCGATCTATCATTGGTCGTGTCCGTGACTGCAACTCCGTTAAGGTCGATGAGGGGCACCTCGTTACCGGGCACTACGTTGTTGTTCTCTCCATGGTGGCCAGATTCAGCATCCATGTTTAGAGTGGAAGACTGGGAGTTCAACATTACAAACTTTAGATACTCAAAAAAATAAGAGTAAAATAGGTGTGTTATAGAAGTTTGTATCAAATGTCCACTATTATGCCCAGCCCACGGTAGGCGCCAAATAATTTTCCCTCAAAATCGAATAATAATTAAATTTGTAAGTAGTTTTAAGGATACGTGGATTAATTTGATACAAAGTAATAAATTGAATTAGATTGAAAAAGCAAAGATAAAATTAATTCAAACCACGCGAGGAGGATGGCTTTAGCCTTAGTGAAATATTTTCCCTCGATCCGGGCTCGCAATAACCAACACTGATGAACGGGAAAAAGAGCTAAAAAACGAAAATAATAATATACTGCTTTGGAATGTGTGATACAATGTGTCCTATAAATTATCAGACCCCCTTTATATTGTAGGGTAGTCCCACTCTAGTTACAACTCTGTAAAAGGTAAAAAAATCTTCTAATTAACTGATTGTAGGTTCCCCATCGATACGTGCCGAGATTCTCGCCGTGATATCCGGCCGGTCATGGATATCACGACTTTCTATTGGCCGCACTTGATTGTTCGACAATTCTCTTCGAAGTCGTTCAAGGCTTTCCATGACCCCGATATTCTCGAGGGTGGGCGTCATGCCCTCAGATTCCGACTCGATGAGACCTTTGCCTCGGTTTTGGCCCCTTGTTGTTATATCTCGAGCTCGGATTATCATATCGGGGACCGCGGTATACCATGAGCCCATTATTACCCATATACAATGTCTTTGGTAAAAAAATAAGGGTAAATTTCAGCAAGAAGATTGAGCACAAGACTAGATACAAGTTAGATTATATACATTCAGACTTGTCGGGTCCAAATAGAGTTCCCTCCAAAAGTGGTGCCAGGTATTTTGTGACTTTGATTGAAATTACTTAAGGATGGTATGGGAGTATTTTTTGAAAACAAAACATAAGGAATTTACGACATGTGTTAAATGGAAGACGATTGTTGAGAAATGCCGAAAATGCTTCTCAATTCTGCTCTAGACTTTGATCTAGCGGTTGATCCTTTTGTTGTGTTCTTCCTCTAATCACAAGACTCTCGCCCTCAATTCTGCTATCTGGAAAGCTCTTTTTCAACTTTTTAGATTTTAGTGCATTACTAATATCTTCCAGCGAAATATTTTCTTTCCCATATAGTAGTGTACAGGCAAAAGTATCATAAAACGGTAGTAAAGAACATAATACAATCAAGTCCTGATCCGCACTCTCAATTTTGATATCCAGGTTCTTCAGTGTTATATCTCGCATTTTTGTACATTAAAGTTTTGTCTTCAGTTAATCGACGTAGACTCGGAGATGAGATTATCTTCAGATTAACATATTTATGCTATTTATAACAAACGATAAGTAAGTGTCATGAAGGATAAAAAGGTGGAAAACGAGTTTCGTAGAATGTGGCCGATTTGGGATAAAATACGGGTCGAGCGATAATACCCGATAATTATGAACTAGTAACATGCAAGGTACCATATAACCATGGTATTATGATGTATTTCTGACATGTGTTAAATGGAAGGCGATTGTTGAGAAATGCCGAAAATGCCTCTCAATTCTGCTCTAGACTTTGATCTAGCGGTTGACGTTTTCTATTAAAATCCTTTTGTTGTGTTCTTCCTCTAATCACAAGACTTTCGCCCTCAATTCTGCTATCTGGAAAGCTCTTTTTCAACTTTTTAGATTTTAGTGCATTACTAATATCTTCCAGTGAAATGTTTTCTATCCCATATAGCAGTGTATAGGCAAAAGTATCATAAAACGGTAGTAAAGAACATAATACAATCAAGTCCTGATCCTCACTCTCAATTTTGATATCCAGGTTCTTCAGTGATTACATCTCGCATTTTCATACGTTAAAATTTTGTCTTCAGTTAATCGACGTAGACTCGAGTATGAGATTATCTTGAGATTAACGTATTTATGCTATTTATAACAAACGATAAGTAAGTGTCATGAAGGATAAAGGGTGGAAAACGAGTTTCGTAGAAGATGGCCGATTTGGGATGAAATACGGGTCGAGCTATAATATCAGATAATTATGAACTAGTAACATGCAAGGTACCATATGACCATGGTATTATGATGTATAAAGTATATTAAAAATAAATAGAATTTTAAGTAAGTTGAGTCAATTTTTAATTATGTGGGTGATCAATTAATGACCGCGTAACAGGACAATACCTAAATAAGTAGTAAATTATCAGACAAGACCAAACCCCCACCCCACCCCCAAAAACGTGGCAGTAACCTACTCTTGATACCAAATGACTAAGTAGTTATATGATATTAGGTGGCAATCTAACAAAATTCATTACATAAATTGAGTCAGTGTCATATATATCCATAACTACTTTTCTATCCATTGTAGACTTTTCATTTGATCAGCATCCAATTGATATATAATTGAGCAGGATAGTGATTATGCATAAAGAGATTGTTTGATAAGAATTAATAATATAACAAGGAGAAGAACGTATAGATGAACGAGGGTGAAAATTTCTCTCTCTAGAATGAGAGCTTCTCTCAGCTCAGCTGATGACGAGAAAATCTAGGTCTAGAGGAGGGAATCAAAGCAAGCAACAGATAACAATGGTGACATTAGGAGTTCCAGATTCTACAAATACAAAGAAACAAAGAAGCATCAAGGCAATTAAAGGCATAGCACCACTAGATCTAACAAAAGTAGCAGCGGAGAAAACACCTCAAAGGAACAGTACCATGCAAACAGAGAAGGCAGCTGGATCTACAAGCACGGGAAGGAAATCCTGGGAAGAAAGTGCAGAAGAAGAATTCAATGGTAGTGGAAATGAAGGTATGCAACTGATTTCACATACAAAGTCATGGAGTAAAATAGTGGGGGAAGTCCCGAGTTCTGAGGGCCTAGATCTAAGCAAAGGAATAGAATAAGCTCACGAGAATGTGAAAATGACAATGGAGGATATTAAGGAAGAGATAAATTACTAGGAATCTGCGGCGGTATGCTATATTCTAGGGTCCAATCCACCACAAGCAGTAATGGATGGGTATTTCAGGAGAATTTGGGGGAAAATGAGTAGATAAAGTTGCACAGACTAGTAGAGGAGTATTCATTGTCAGATTTCACAACATAGTTGACAAGAAAGGAGTTCAAATGTTTGACAGAAAGCCAGTCATGGTAAGAGCATGAACATCGGATATGGAGTTCACAAAAACACAAATGGAGAAGATACCAGTGTGGGTGAGATTGCCAGGACTGGAGATTAAATACTGGGGAAAATTGATTTAACAAAGATAGCAGGGATGATTGGTAAACCACTTAAAGCTGATAATGCAACAACACATAGAGAAAGATTGACAGATGCTAGGGTGTTGGTTGAGGTAGAACTGAATAAAAAATATCAAAACTCAGTAATGTTTGAAAATGAACATAGGAGAATAATTGAACAGGAAGTGATATATGAGTGGAAGCCTGTGCTATGTGAAAAATATGACAATTATGGCCATGAAATGAAAGAATGCAGAAAGTGGATCAAAGAAGAAAAAGAAAGGCAGAAAACATATGAAATGACTAATAATGAACAAGGGAAGGGGGATATCCAAAACAAGGGGATAGAGAATGGAAAGCAGAAAGAAGCAGAGGCCAACTTGGCTAAGGATACAGGGCTGGAGAACAAGCAGATAGAAGGTAAAGGCTATCAGGCTAAATACAAGACTCGAAAATACATAGCTAAAGGAGCAGTAATGCAGAACACATCACTTAAGCTAGGGTATACATTCTCTAGCCTAATGGAGCAGCAGACAACGGGTACAAGACCTGAAGAATTTAGTTCTTATATACCCATAGGAGTCCAAGGAGAAAGGGAGCCAGGACATGGTAGGGGTGGGGATAACCCCCCTCCTAATGGATAATATTGGATTCTGGAACACCAGAGGATTAAACAACCTAGCCAAGCAAAATAAGATTCAAATTTTCATGCACAATGCTAGGGAAGGGATGTTTGGTCTTCTGGAAACCAAGGTGAAGAGAGCAAAAGCACAACAAGTCTCTCTTTACCTATGTCAAGGTTGGTCATTTAGTACAAACCTGTCACAGCACCCTAATGGGAGGATATGGCTACTATGGAAACAAATGATTTTTTGAGTCAACATTATACGAGTAACAACACAACTTATCCACTGTGAACTACAACATAGAGGGACTGGGAACTCTTTCCATGTGTCTATGATATATGCGTATAGTGATGCAGCTATGAGAAAGGAGTTATGGCAAACAATAAGAGATATCAAAGGGACATGGGCAATCATGAGAGACTTCAATTGTGTGTTACAGAAGGAGGAAAGGATTGGCAACCCAGTATCAATGGCAGAAATAAGAGACTTCAAAAGATGTATTGAGGAATGTGAACTACAAGACCTTAAATCCACATGAGCCTTCTTCACATGGACAAACAAACAAAGTGGAGGGGATAGAGTACTCAGCAGAATAGATAGAGTATTGGTGAATGAAGACTAGAACATGCAACTTACAGTATCAAATGTACACTACAAGAATGAATGGTTATTTGATCATTGCCCTGCTATAATAAGCTGGGAAAAAGGGAACACATGACAAAAGAAAATATTCAAGTACTATAACATGTGGATCATGGCTACAGACTTCAAGGAAAAATTAAAAACTGGATGGAAGACAAACCAAAATGTATGAACTAGTAGGGAAACTACATAGAATCAAACACACACTACAACAGATAAACAAAGATAGATTCAATAAAGTAGAAAGGAAAGCAGAAGAAGTTATGCTGAGACTGCAGAAATATCAAGAGAGCATTCAGAAGGACCCCTATAACAATAAGCTGATTGAGGAGGAAAGGTCAATATCTGAAGAGTGCAGGACTTGGTGTAAGGCAACAAAACAGTACTTGAGGCAAAAATTCAAAATACAACGGCTGAAGCAAAGAGACATGAACACAAAATTCTTCCACAACATGATGAGGGAAAGAAGGAATACAAACAGAATCCTAGCCATAGACAATACAGAATGACAACATATAACAGATCTTGGAGGAATAGCTCAGACATTCATAGCATTCTATGAGGGACTACTGGGAACAAAACAACAAGAAAGAGATTAAGTTTGCAACCAGCTAGTTAGTCAAGGGCCTACAATTTCAGAGAGCCACAGAACAATGTTGACAGAAGAATTTACTGAGAAGGAAGTGAAGGCAGCATTATGGTCCATTCATGGAGATAAAGCACCAGGACCAGATGGATTTGAAAGCCAGTTCTTCAAAGATGGATGGGAAATAGTGGGCAAGGATGTGGTGGAAGCTATGATGGAATTCTTTAATAATGGAAAAATGCTCAAAGTATGGAATAACACAGTAATACTCTTATCCCAAAGGGTACACATGCATCTAGTGTAGGGGATTACAGGCCAATAGCTTGTTGCAACACAATGTACAAAATTGTCTCTAAGATGATATGCAATAGATTAAAGAAGGTGCTACCAGAAATTATTTCAGACAACCAAAGTGCATTTGTAGCTGGCAGGAACATTGTGTAGAACATTCTCATATGTCAGGATATAGTCAGACTCTATAACAGAAAAGCAACAATCAAAAGTTGCCTGATCAAAATAGATTTGAAAAAGGCCTATGACACAGTTGAATGGGGGGTTTGTTGAGGAGATGCTGCAGGCTTTGAATTTTCCTCGCAAATTCATAAGGTGGGTGATGATTTGTATAACCACTCCTCAGTACAATATAGCATTGAATGAGGGCTTATATGGTAACATCCAAGGGAGAAGGGGATTGAGGCAGGGGGACCCTATTTCACATTTGCTCTTTGTTATCTGTATGGAATACTTCACCAGAATAATGCAGAAGATCGCTAATATGCCAGGATTTGAATTTCATACCAAATGCAGGAGCCTACAACTGAATCACATATGTTTTGCAGATGATGTTCTTATATTCTGCAAAGGAACCTATCAATCTGTATTGCTAATGCTGAGAGGGCTACAGACATTCTCAAGAGCATTAGGGTTGTGCACAAATGCTGGGAAGTCTAATATTTTCAGTGCTAACATGGACCAACAGAGCTTAAATGATCTATGTAAGCTAACTGGTTATCATAAAGGAAAGTTTCCATTCAAGTATCTAGGGGTCCCAATCTCAACTAGTAAGATAACATTATTGATTGTGAAATCTTAGTGGAAACGATGACAGCAAGAATCAAGACCTGGGGATCTAAACATCTATCTTATGCAGGAAGAGTCTAACTTATCAACTCAGTGCTACTGCATGTACATACATACTAGGCCTCAATATTTCTCTTTCCAAAAGCAGTGCTGAAAAAGATTAATACAATACGCAGGATTTTTTTGTGGGATGGGAAAGAGATAAGCAACAGAGCTCCTCTCATAGAATGAGACCTTGTATGTAGACCAAAAGAGGTGGGTGGCTTAGGAATCACAAATGCAATAGTGTGGAATGAAACAACAATTGGGAAATATGTCTGGAATATAGCAAGAAAAGCTGATGACTTATGGCTGAAATGGATCAATCACATCTACTTAAAGGACTGCCCTTGGGGGCAATATAAGCCTCCTAGTGATTGTTGCTGGTACTAGAAAAAGGTATGTTCAGTGAGAGATAAATATATAATGGTATATGTGGACCAACGATGGCTACAGAAAGATGGAAAGTACAGTATCAAAAGTGGATACATATGGAGGCTGGGAAAAATAGAAAAATGGCCTTGGAGCAGGTGGATTTGGAACAAAAGGAACATACCAAAGCACAAGTTTATATGTTGGCTGGCTGGACATGGAAGACTGTTAACAAGAATGAGAATGCAAAAATAGGAATAACACAGGACACAATGTACACCATATGTGACAGTGCACCTGAAATAGTTGAACATTTGTTCTTTGAATGTCAATTTTCCAAATCATGCATAAAGATCATTGTCAACTGGCTAAGCATTAGAATATAGAATTTCACTTTGCAAGGTATTTGGAGGAGACTAACAGGAGGCATCAAAGGAGAAGAATGCATGAACCAGGTGAATGCAATACTTACAGCACTCATTTACTACATATGGAAGGCAAGAAATGAAGCACTTTGGCACCAAAGAGTACCTAAACCTGGGACAGTATGTACACACGTTCAATAGGACTGCAGATTAAGAATGGAGAACAATGACAGGAAGATAGAAAGCAGAAGAGATAGGCATTGGATAGATGACTTGTATAGGAAAAAGATATAGAACACAGGAAAAAATAAGAAATAGTGGTATAGATAGAACACTCAAAATGAGAGTGTATTGAAAGCAAATGTAATCAGTTGGATGAGATTATTAATAATATTTTTTCTTTTACCAAAAAAAAAAAGAATGTATAGATGTAGCCTATAGTACTGTCAAGAGGATACAATAATCTGGGAATCATAACCTCAAATTGCACTTCTCAGTAGACATTTTTGTTGGCAACGAAAGATCAAAACATTCTCAAACCAGACGCTAAGGCTCAATCAAACCAAGAATATTATATTTTTCCTACTCCAGATATGTTAAGGCCATCCCTTCTTTCTTTTGGCATGATCCAAATTATACAAAAGAAACGAGCAAACACACAGTTTTCATAAACGACATTGTTCATAAAAATACTAGGATTTCTATGTTCTTGATTCCCCATGTGACGCATTATTATATCTTCTGTTCATGGGTCTCAGTATAATACGCAGTTGAAAAAGTTTATCCGGAAGGAATATTGAGATTATACATATTTTTAATGCATTTCATTCATATACATGTGTTTTGACCCATGACCAGATGGCGTTATATACGGTGTTATATACGCACCACCACCTGATCAGTTGGTACATGTTTATGATGTTGCCCACAGTGGCCGAGACGATATGATGGGATGCCCTCAGAGGCTTGATGATATTATGTACACCTATACTTATGCATGACACAACATTTATATGCACGTGCATGACATTATAAATGTTTCAAAATTTAAGAAGTTATTCCGATTGACATATGGATTTCTTTATTTCATGTTTCATCTATGTCTTTTATGTAATGATTTTCATGCCTTACATACTCAGTACATTTTTTGTACCAACACCCTATTTCACGGGGCCCGCGTTCATGCCCGCAGGTGCAGGTAGGCAAGCTTATGGTCCCCCATTCTTAGGATCCTTGACCAGCGAGAGTTAGCGTGCTCCACTTGATCCGGAGCTACATTTGATTTTGGTATGAAATGCTTGTATATATACATGGGTATGTTGTGGCTCAGTCCCGTCTTTGTACAGTTGTATTTTAGTTAGAGGTTTGTAGACACTTATGTATATTTGGATAATATGTGGCCTTATCGGCTTTCAGTTATGGGTATATAGTTATCTGTAGTGGCCTTGCCGGCTCACCCACTATATTCTATATATATATATATATATATATATATATATATATATATATATATATATATATATATATATATATATGTACATATGTCTTTTGGGCAAGTTTCCTTCATGTATGTTATCCTCGTAATTCAGCAGATGTTAATCAGTTTTATAGCTTAGACGCATGCTTAGGGGTGTTTGATAGGTAAGACTCGGGCACCCGTCGCGGCCCATCGGTTTGGGTCATGACATTCATGTCCATTATAATTGAATTAAACTCATCAAGGTGCGTTTTAATAGGTGTACCTTCATTCATACAGAGATTGTATAATCTCTTTTTTAAGTAGAGGCTGTTTTTAGCGATTCTTAGAATACAAATCTTTCACCATCTTCCATGTTGTTGCCATAGAAGTTTCTTAAGCAATTTCCCGAAGAATTCTATCTGTAACGCTAATGAAAATCGCACTCAAAGCCCTCTCCTTTAGGTCTTCCTTCTTTGTCTCTGTCATCTCTTCAGGAAAATCCTCATCATTTGCCTTCCATAACCCTTGTAACACTAGGTACGATTTCATCCTAATATTTCGTAGACTGAAACTAGAACCCCCGCCAAATTTCTTTACTTCATACTTTGTTGAACCAACTAACCTGGTAAGTTATATAACAACTGTAGATCATAAAAGGAGCAGAAAATGGGGGAACGAGGCTTCAACTATCGAAACGACTGGCTGGGTCATTACAGTAAGAGAAGAGAAGCTAATCAACATGTTAACAGCAGCCATCTCCTAACCCTAAATAGTTGGGGAGTGAAATAGTCTTTTTGGTGATAGAGGTACTTGAACAACAACAACAATAACAACAACCACCCAGTGTATTCCCATAAGTGGGGTATGGGGAGGGTAATATGTACGTTGACCTTACCCCTACCCCGAGGGGCAGAGAGGCTGTTTCCAGGTGACCCTCGGCTCAAGACGGAAATAGGTGACAAAAATAAGTGGAGATATATTAGCACTAGTACTGAACTCATAATAAATAACATAAAATACACAACATAACATAAAATAATATAAATAATAAAATAACAACAATATAAGGAATATAAGAAATACGAGAAAGAGGAAAGTATACTAATATCTATAATATAAAGCCCTGCATCAGTACTACTAACTGTCTAGTCTCACTCTAGCATGCTGTAGAAATATTTCCAACTTTCCCCCTAACCTAAAACCTTAATGCTCGACCTCCACAATCCCCTGTCAAGGGCCATGTCCTCCGTAATCCTAAGTCGCGTCATGTCCTGCCTGATCACCTCTCTCTAATATTTCTTAGGTCTCCCTCTACCTCTCCTCGTGTCCAGCATCGCCAGTCGCTCACAACTTCTCACCGGTGCATCAGTGCTCCTCCTCTGAATGTGCCCGAACCACCTGAGTCTTGCTTCATACATCTTGTCCTCCAAGGGCGCCACACCCACCCTCTCTCGAATAACTTCATTCCTAATCTTATCCATCCTTGTATGCCCACACATCCACCTCAACATCCTCATCTCTGCTACTTGCATCTTCTGGATGTGAGAGTTCTTAACCGGCCAACACTCGGTCCCATACAACATGGCCGGTCTAACCACTGCTCGATAAAACTTACCTTTGAGTAACGGTGGAACTTTCTTGTCACACAGGACTCCTGTTGCTAACCTCCACTTCATCCACCCCACCCCTATGCGGTGTGCGACATCCTCGTCGATCTCCCCGGTCCCCTGAATTACTGACCCAAGGTACTTGAAACTACCCGTCTGAGGGATGACTTGGGAGTCAAGCCTCGCTTCTACTCCCGCATCCGTCGGCTCGAGCCCAAACTTGCACTCGAGATATTCCGTCTTCGCCCTGCTCAACCTGAAACCTTTAGACTCAAGGGCTTGTCTCCAAACCTCTAGTCTCTCGTTGACGCCGCTTCTTGTCTCGTCAATTAGGACTATATCATCAGCAAATAGCATACACCATGGCACCTCTCCTTGAATATTATGCGTTATGGCATCCATCATCAGGGCAAATAGGAAAGGGCTGAACGCAGAACCTTGGTGCAACCCCGTAACAACCGAAAAATGCTCGGAGTCGCCTCCTACTGTCCTAACCCGAGTCTTAGCTCCATCATACATGTCTTTAATCACCCTAATGTAGGCAACTGGGACCCCTTTAACCTCTAAGCATCTCCATAAGACCTCCCTAGGAACCCTGTCATACGCTTTCTCTAGATTGATAAACACCATGTGGAGATCCTTCTTCTTATCCCTGATAGAAGGACTTGAACCTTCACGATTTTTAAAGTCGACTTATAAAAACAGTAAGCCACGAAGCTGTGTTGCTTGGTATTTGCTTAAATTCATATCTATTTGTCAAGAACGACATTATAACGTGATTATTGTTATTTTGATACTTGGACATACTTATAGTTTAATCCCTCCAAGGCTCCTTCTGCATTAGTTTTGTCACGTCAACCCAAAATTTGTCTCTCCTAGTTATTCATTAATTCTTTTTGTTTACTCTCTTGTCGCATGATACAACTCTTTGAATTTTATCCTTAAATAACTCTGTCCCATCTCTATATGATTTCTTAGTAATTATAGAAACTGACAACATTCAATTTTAGAATAACAGATTATATAGTGGAATTCATCGGAATTACATCCAGCAGGTACCCTATTGTATTAACTGTTGAATCAGATTTAGACGTAATATGCTTAATGGCAGAGGGGCTATATAGTGAAACTGCATATGACAATATGGAGGATTAGTGTGTCATCTTCAGGTGAAGATATCGGACTTCCAAAAGCAATATTTGCATTATCAAATGAGATAGTTCTTTTCTTTCGGAGCGCTTTATCTAACACAGAACAAGAAAAGTTCTTTTCTTTTGCAGCGCTTCCAAAAATATAAGATAATTGAAATTTTCGTTTTGTGAAATTTAAAAATGACGAATGTTAATCAACAAAGAAGAAGAAAAGTTCGATACAAATAATATAACATATGTGATACACTTGTAAATTGAGCAATGACTACATGCATTGCATGCAATTGTACATCCATTATGATTTCTCAATGGATAGTTATTCACTTGATATTAACATACTGCTGGATAAAACATGGAATGAACTGAAGATAGCACACAGAGAGACTCAGACAAATAATAAGAACTTGCACATGGTAGAGTTGTTCGGAAACCAGTAAACGGCCTTCACATAAGCTTGTCAAAATGCGCTGCAAGCTTTCCATTCTTGTGTTATAAAAATACAAAGATTGCATGCCCAACCATCACTGCATTCATCACTGTATGTACAACTGCGCCCGCAAGTCATCAGCTTAGCAGAAGGTAGGAGTAGCATGCCTTCTAACACTTCTGAATCATGATTAACATCTCTTGTGGCAATCACTTGTGTCTTTGAGAGCCATGGCAGCTGAGCTGTAACATTTTATGAATTTTAAGCAATTTGTATAGATATTGATTTATGCAAATTAACATGCTATATTACGATATAAAGAGAGCTAGGGAGAGATTGGTACTAACCAGTGAATGCCATGAGAAGAGTAGTCAAAACAAAAAGAAACTTTAGCAAAGCCATGGATCGATCAGAGAACTGCTAGAGCTTTATAGAGGAAAATAGGAGTTTTTGTGTGTGCATCATTTTGCTTCAGTACAAGCTACAATTTATAGACTTTCCATTGGGGCTAATTTCACCTCTTGAATTGATTACAATTGCTACTGCTAGCTCCTTTTTTTTTGTTAGTTCTCAATTCTTCCTATTTTAGTAATTAAGACCAACTAGCTAGCTAGTTGTTTATTGATTGGATGGTCAACTAATTAAGGTTTTGCATCCCACGTAGTAAGAACAACTAGTTGTTTATTGATTGGATGGTCAACTAATTAAGGTTATGCATCCCACGTTAGTAAGAACAACTAATTGTTTATTCGATACGATCCACAAACAATCTCCATTTGATTAACTGATATCAGCTCCATAACGAGCCCACTAAGTTGGGAGCATGATTATTAAACTTTATTTGCATGCTGTCTCGTATTTTTTTCCTTTCCTGATACAAAAGTGTTACGATCCGGAATTCACGCCCTCGTGAGTTAGAATAGTTTCTATCCATTTTTATCAGTTCAAATTTAATTAATAACCAAGAGACTGAAATAAAATGAGAAAACCATAACAACCGCAATAACTATATACAATCCCAGAACTGGTATCGCGAATACATGAGCGTCTAAGATACTACAGATAATTGTTTGAAATAAACATAATTGTCCGAATTAAATAAACAACAAAAGGGAGCAGAAGGGGACTTCAGAGCTGCGGACACCGTACAACTATACCTCAAGTTTCCTCTGAATAGCTGGATCCGAGCAAGTCTACGGAACGACGCTGGGACCAACTCCGGTATCTGCACATGAAGTGCACACTGTAGTATGAGTACAACCTGCCCCATGTACTCTATAAGTGTCGAACCTAATCTCGACGAATTGGTGACGAGGCTAAGGCGGTTACATTAACGTGTAAAGCAGGTAATTCAAATCAACGAACTCAAAATCAACTAGCAGAGAGTCCCAGGAGATGTGACATTTTTGGTGAAAATCAATGCTCTCTATGAAATTAATAGCCTGTTTGGTCAAGCTTCGCCCCGACAAAAAATGCTTTTTTATTTTCCAAAAGGGTGCTTTTTGGCTGAAATTGAGGTGTTTGGCCAAGTTTTTTTCGAAAAAAGTGCTTTTGGCAAGAAATAGAAGCAGAAAAAAGTAACTTCTCTCCAAAAGTAGAATCACTTTTGACTTTTCTTCCTACCAAAAATACCCTTTGCAATTATATACCAAAATAACCTTACTTAGTTTAAACTATTAAGTAATATAAAATGACTTTTGAGATGAACTTTCATATGTACTGAATAATTTTTTATATATTTGAATTATCTCGAAAGCATAAAGTACTTTTCAATTTTATTTTTATATTTACTTTATTAAAATAAAAAATTTAATTATTATCTTTAATAATATATATTTATAATTAATAACACTATATATATATATCTAAATTATAACAAAATTTTCAAAGGTGCATCCTAGCAATACTTTAAACACATCAAATAGCTAAAGCTAGCATCTATTAGAAACCTCATTTGCTATCCACTTTGCTACATGTAATTTTTTTGATACATGGCTGGTTTAAGTCCATTCGCATCATCTCCTGATTTTAAAAGTGACCTGTTTTTGTAAACTTGACCTCCACATTAATTTAAGCCACATGTAATCTTTCCTTGTTCAAACCACCAAAAACTCTGAATGTTTCTGGACCTTAAGTATCCCATTTGTATTTTATTTATTTTCATCAATAGCTTTGCCTTTCATACCAACAATCGGGACAAACAAAGATGCATTATTTGTTATAGGCTACTAATTATAATATAAAAAATTTATATTTTTATGTCAACTCCAAATATATAATGTCAAATGAATACTATAAATTGAAGGGATTCAAATACATGAAAGCACTAATTGTTGGCGCTTACCTAAGGGGGGAAGCCATTACACCTTCGGCTCCTTTTGTACTCCACAACTGTTATACGGCTTACCGGGTTAGTTGGTTCGGGTCCGGAGAGATTTTAGAGTGAATTGAGACACTTAGTCTCTTAATTGAAAGCTTAAGTTGAAAAATATTGACCGAATGTTGACTTATATATAAACGACCATGGATTTGAATTTTGATGATTCTGTTAGCTCCGTTATGTGTTTTTGGACTTTGGAGCGTGTCTGAATTGTGATTTGGAGGTCCGTAGTAGAATAAGGCTTGAAATGATAAAAGTTGGAAGTTTAGGAAGTTTGAATAGGAGTGAACTTTTTGATATTGGGGTCGGATTGGATTTCAGAAGTTGGAGTAGGTGTGTGGGGTCATTTGTGACTTATGTGCAAAATTTGAGGTCAATCGGACGTGATTTGATAGGTTTTGACGTTATTTGTAGAATTTGGAAATTTCAAAGTTCATTAGTCTTGAATCTGTGTGCAATTAGTGCTTTTGATGTTGTTGGAGGTTATTTGAGAGTTCCACTAAGTTTGTATGATATTTTGGGACTTGATGGTATGTTTGGTTAAGGTCCCTCCTTCGGGTGAGTTTCGGGTGGTTAACAGATCATTTTTGAACTTAGCATGTTGGCTGAAGATTGCTTGTGTATTTTTTTGGTTTCCTGTTACACATTCGGGAGAGTGGTCTCACGTTCGCGAATGATGTCTATGGGCTGAGGGAGTTTTGTTCTTCGCCTTCGTGAAGAATGGGATGTGGACCCAAAGGTTTGGGTTGTGAGTGAATCGCGAACATGAGATGAGGAGCGCATTCGTGAAGAAGAAATAAGGCAGGTGGGGATCTCATACTATTGGTCTACATGTTCGTGAGAGAGGAACTGCATTCGCAATGAGTAAGTTCAGCAAAGCTTCACTTTCGCGAGTCAGTGGATGCATTCGAGAATGGTTAACATGAGGGGTCAATAAGAGTGTTCTACGCGAACACGAAGGTCAGGTCGTGTTCGTGAAAGAGGCATATCTGGGCAGATTTAAAAGATTCAAAACGAGGGTTTCGAATTCATCTCCTAAAATTGAATTGGGAGCTCGGTAGAAGGCAATTTTTGGAGAGATTCTTGCGTGGGTGTTGGGGTAAGCGATTCCTATCTAGTTTTTGTCAAATTCCATGAATATGCTTTTAATTCCATCATCTAATTTGTGGTTTGGGGTAGAAAATTGGGAAAATGAGCAAGAGTTATTGGGCTAGATTTTTGGGGTTTTGAATGGGGTTTTGCTATCGGATTTGAGTAGATTTGTATGATTAAACTTGTGAGTGAATGGGATTTTGGGTTTTATGACTTCTCTCGGATTTCCAAACATGGGCCTGAGGGCCGAGTTTGAGCCGATTTCAGATTTTGGCTTATAACTTCGCATTTTTCTTATGGAATTGATTCGTTTAGCATATATTAATTGTATTGCACTGCTTGTGGCTATTTTCGGGATGTTTGGAGACCGATTTGAGAGGCAAAGGTATTTTGGAGTAGAGTTTTTCTCGTATTGAGGTAAGTAACAGTTCTAAATCTAGCCCTGAGGAGATGAAAGCCCGGATTTTGTGTTATGTGATTGATTTGGAGGTGACGCACATGCTCGGCGACGGGCGTGAGGCGATGAGCGTGCACAATGAGAATAGTTACTTGGTGCATTCCATGAAACTGAAAAGTTGAAAAAACTTGTTGATTAGCTTTATACTCTCCATGTGTTGTATAAATTTGACTGTAAATCCTGTTAGAAACAATGTTTAGGTTATGTGTTGGTATTGTTGGGACCACAAATGTCGTGTTTAATGTTGAATTACCTGTTAAATGCTATTGGTACTCAGTGTGAGCACGTGATTTTTTCCCTAATATGAGAATTACTCCCAAAAAATTTCAGAATAAAAATAGTTTTCTTTTGTGTGCAGTTTTGTGATTTTTTGCGGATTTGTGTGTTATTTTTCTTTTATTTGTTCGCATTTGTATGTGTGTGTTTATATGTTTAAACTAAGAAAAAATACAAAAATATATCGCATGTGCATTTAGGGGTCAAGTCTACAATTAGGAATTAATTAAAACAATATTTGGTTTTTCAAGAATGAAAATCACAAAAATAATATAATTTGCATTTTTAGCATTTTTATGTCCAATTGAGTGATTTTATTTCTTTTAATATTTAAATTGTGTGTGTTAATTGATAGTAGAAGTCAATTAGTATTTTTAAGTTAATTTTGATTTTACAATTTAGTTTAGAATTTTTTGGTAATTAGGAATTAAAAAAATAAAAGAAAAGGAAGAAATGAAAGAAGGAGTTGAAAAATCGGACTGGGCCGTTTTTATTTTGACCAAAACCAGGCCCAAATTTCCGCCTTTACCCGGTCCAAGTGGTCTGGCATTAACCCCAGCCAAACGACGGCGTTTTGATCAGGATAATCTGGGCCGTTGATCTCACTTGATCAAACAGTCCAGTTTAGCCCCAACATCAACCGAACGACGTCGTTTAAAGCATCCCCATCCAAGCCGTTGATATTCATTTTATCCAATGGTTACAACTCACCCCCACGCCCCGACCCATTTCCGCCTAAGACCAACCCGGTCTCATGAGCGTCCAAACGACGCCGTTTCATTTAAGCCATTGATCCAGGCCGTTGATCTCAATTGATCCAACGGCCAGGATCAACTTCCCCACCTCGTATATATATTTCCAAAGAGACCCAGCCCCCCTCAGAACACCCCACCTTCATCGTCTCTAAGCCTCATAGACCCAAAATCCCTCCACCACGAACCACCGTCAACCACCCACCGGAAATCGCCTCACGGCGGTTCCGGTGGCCCAAACCTCCCCAGTTTTACACCCCAGGTCCATCTTGACCTCCCCATTCCAAACCCCTGAATCTTAGCCCCCGAATCCCAGTCGGTGTCTTCAAATCTTCAATCGAAGATCAGTCAGAAACCCTAATCCATCCAATAACTACCAAACTTACACCCTTTGATCCCTGGACCTCCTTCACCACCAGAACACCATTGGTTTCCGTCGAATCACTCCAAAACTCCTCGAATATCAATTTGACCACATGAACCCTAGCGCTGCCACAAAATTCCTTGGTGGCGGCGCCAACCCTAAACCACCCCAAATCAACACCAGTTGACCACCAGAACCCCCTCGTCCCAAATCCCATGTCAGTTTCACTCGAATCAGGATAGAACTGGACGAATCTTAAACTGATTGAGCGAACCCTAATAAAACCAAGCCTGAAATCAAGCCCAAGTAGGAAAATTGAAGTCGTCATCGACCTTAGTCGTGTGCTCTCAGCCGAGAACACTCGATTAAGGTCCATGTCGGCTTCAACCTCAAGTTGAAGTTTCGATTGGAACAGATTGGAGTTTAGCTTGTAGTTTTAAGGTATTTCTTCTCTTTTCTCTAATTTTTCTTGTTGTTGTATTTCCCTTTTATTTTATCTGATTAAGCTCCGTTTTAAGTGCATCACTTCTATCAATTAATTCTCCTTCTCCATCGGACCTTTTTCTTGGTCCATTTTTGTTCTTCTGATTGATTAGCACATGTTATATGCTGTTTCAATCAATTGAATAGGCTGGTCTGTTAGTTTGATTTTACTCTGAAGTTTTCTTTTTCTGGTTTGGTTGAATGAGTCTAAGTAGTCAGTGCCCATGAGTTCTGGTACAAAAGGGTGGTTATTCCCATAGTTATTGGCTGTTATTACTTGTTCAAATTGGCCAGTTTGCTCTTTGTTGTTCATCATTTGTTTGGTTCTTTGCTCGTCCATTTCTGTTTGTCTAAGCTAATTAGGATTGGTTCCCAATATGGTTAGCTTATTCCCTGTATCTGTGTGAATCAGTTTGACTTTAGTAGTTCAATACATGTTGCCTTGAATCATTAGTTTCATTTGGATACTATTTGGTCTAGTCTGAATGTAAGCTTGAACTGATTTTGATGAATAATCTTGATGTTGTTCTGTATTGAATTTAGTTTTGATATGCTCGTTAGGAGTCAGTTCATATGGCTAAGTAATTTATTGATAAGTTGAATTGGTTATAGTTGATATGGTTTGGAGGAGGACTGGATTAGGACAGTAGTTCAATAAATCACAGCGGTTTCAGGGGTGTTTTCAGTAGTTCACAGTAAGTTCAGGGGTAATTTGGACTTAAAATTTGAAATGATTGAGTGCCCTGTCCACTAAGTACTAATGTACCACTAAATAATGCATTTGTTTAATTAATAGTGGGGAACAAGACATATTGGTATGGGTAAGGGTTAAGAAAAATTGATTAAAAAATGCTGCCCATACTTAATTGAATTAAAAATGAACAAGACATAGAGTAATGAGGGACAAGGAATATCATGGGAAGAAATGTTTTCCTAATTGTTTAAGTGTTTTAAGGGCTGTTGAGGGGCCTGTTTTTGGGTATAAATGCTGGGAGTATGGACAGAGAAAAGGGGGCTTCTTTCAGACCTGAAAAGAGCTAGAATAGAGAGTTGGCTTTTAAAAATATTCTTCAGAGGTCACACTAAAAAGAACAGATAAAGAAGCAATCAGTTTTCTTGGGAGGATTTTTGAGAGTGTAGAAAGTTTTCTTCTACTGTTCCATTGAAAGCTTGAAGTAAAATTTCTGATTTCCAAATACTTAGTTGTAGTTTCCAGTTCCATTCTATTTACTAGAGTGTTTTGAGGTCCACTGGTTGGTTTCCTGTTGATTTTTGGGGTTCAATTAGTTGCTGGGGTTATTTGCTGTAGCTGTGTGGGTTTTAAAGCTGGGTTTTGAGTTGTATTGGATTCCAAACTGTGTTAATTGCTTCATCTGCTGTTGTTGGCGTACTGCTACATTGCTGTTGTATTGCTGTTATTACTGCTGCTGCTGATTTTTCTTCTTCTTCCATTGTAAACATTTCCAAGTACACAGTTCTGAAACCATGTGTTGATGTAAGCTTGAATTTGAAGCTGAAGTTGAAAAATGAAATGAAAAAATGCACATTTGCTTGCCTCATAGGATCTGTGTTCAAGATGTAGCAGTAGAACAAATGATATGCAGTTCGTATTTATTTTAGGATCATTCCAATTGCATTTACCTTGTATGAATTGGAACGTACTTGAACTAATTTGGACTGTTAAATAGTATGCTGTTAGATTAATTAGATGTATTCCATGTGTTTAGCAATTTAGTTCGGTTTAGCTGGTGATGATAGTATAATGCAGAATTTCAGTAGGCCTCCATATGTACTCCATTGACAGTTAAACTTGTGATGGCCATGTCCAGTTTGATTTTAACACGTATTTCAGGCACCTTTTCGTACTGCGGTAGTTAATACCAACGGATCAGTTATTAATATCAACAACTCGTTTGAACGACCAGGCACCTTTTGTAATGTTAAACTCCATTGACTGTATTTACCTTTTCAGACCTGAAAAGAGCTAATTACCATTTCATTTTAACACGTATTTACCTTTTCGTTTGTCTGTTTGATAATTTAAATGGCAGGCCGTGAGTTTCAAGTTAGGTAGCAGGATCAAATTAAAAGGCGCTCCCTTTTGTTTGGACCCGGACTTGAACTTGAAACCCAATTTTGTAATGTTAAATAATTTGGATTTTTCCTTTTGTTTTAGAGACAGATAAAAATAGAAAATCATAGATTGCTTTAGGTTTGCCTTTCAAAACAATAAAGTGAGACGAGCCTCGCCAAATAAAACGCACAGATTGCGGGGCTGTCAATAAATGGTTATAATAAAATATTTAGAGTTCGGGACGCGCAACTTAGTGAATTTCATGGCCTCCCATAAAGTTAATAATACACTAGTTGCTTTAGGCCCGACATTCAATAATTTTACCTTCCTAAACTCGGGCGTGCATTTCATGTGACCCAAATCCAAATCCTAAAACGTTGGATAAAATGTGTTTCGGATTGCGGTTGCATTTCATATGACGCGATCCAAAGACATGTTTTAAACGACGTTCAATTTTCCTTAAAAATAAAAATAAAAGTGGTTTACGGTTAAAAAGCATATAAGTTAAAGCATGCTGTAAAATTAGATAAATAAGCCAAATATGACAGTTGAGCGACCGTGCTAGAACCACGAAACTCGGGAATGCCTAACACCTTCTCCCGGGTTAACATAATTCCTTATCCAAATTTCTTGTTCGCGGACTGTAATATAGAGTCAATTTTTTCCTCGATTCGGGATTCAAACCGGTGACTTGGGACACCATAAAGGCAACTCTGAATCTTTTAATAAACGAATCTCGTTTCGATTGTCCTTTGATTGGAAAAACTCCCTCTATTACGCCCTTCGCGGGGGTGCGGTAGGTAAAAAGGAGGTGTGACACTCAATCTTAGTTTTTACTCGAATATCATTGTGAGCACGTGATTTTTTACCTCACATGAACTACTCCTAAACAATTCCCAAAATTAGATCTTTTCTTTAATTATTTGTTATTTTAGAAATTATTGTAGAATTTTCCTGATTATTTGTATTTTTGTGTGCATATTTAATTTTGTTTAAATCATACAAAATACAAAAATATTGCATCTACATTTAGGATTTAACTTTTATATTTTAAGATTAATTAGTGCATTAATTTGTTTGACGAAAATAGAAAAAATCATAAAAAATAGTCATGTTGCATTTTTACTCTTTAATTTCAAATTTTGGTAATTTTCTTTTAATTTGATATTTAATTAGTTGGGATAATTATTATTTTTGAGTAATTAATATAATTTGGTAGGCTGAATCTTGGGTCAATTTGACCCATTTGGTTTCTGAAGTAATTAACAATGGGTTTTAAGGGTAGTATAGGGATTGTTTAGATTGAGGATCTTACCTAACTAATTAGGAAACTTCTAGAGTGGTGGGGTTGAGAGTGCATTATTAAATAGAGTAAAGAGAAGGATTTAAGTGGAATCAAAAAAAAATTGGGGAAGGGGTATTTGTGAATAGGAATTCATTTCTGCTGCCTATTTAGGGCGAGTAACAACGGGGGAGACCTAGAGGGAGGTCTGCAAAAAGATGAGGAACAACCATTTTTGAACAAAAGGGAGCACCCTTATCATCTTCATCTCCAAGCAACACCCGACCCCCCGTCATCGTCTTCTTCAACTGCTTCCCCCATTTCAGTTTTCTCCAACGCCAATAGCCATGTGACCTTCACGACCTGCAACCTTCCAACGATCCCTCCCTACCATGGACTGATCTTCCTTAGTCGCTGAACACCCAAAAATATCTCCTCAATCGACGCTCCTCTTCTTCAACTTCATAGAATCCATTTTGAAGTCCATTTGTTGAGTTGTTCGGGGTTGAGCACTGGAGACGTTTGAGGTTGTCGGGTCCCTGTTCCGTTGTGGTCATTTTCTGGTGCATTTCTGGTTCCTTACTCTGTTTTGGTGTGGTTGAAAGTATGATAAGAGTAGTAGAGGTTGAATTCCATGAACTGATTTGGTAGTTGTAAGAGATTTAGTGTTTTGCTTATCATGCGATGCTCTATTCTGTCGGATGGTGTTCTAAATTTGGTGTTTGTCGATTTTGCTATTAGAATTTGCTAGTGTTCAAGTTGTCGCAAATCTGTTAACCATGAAATTCACATCTCTGATTCATTGAAATGTTTAAGCTTCTGCAGTTGTCACAAATTCTCGATTACAGTCAATATGTGTCCAATTTTCCTTCGTGATTTTGTTTTGTTTCATTTTTCAGTAATTCTTTGGCTTGTTACGAGTAGAGTTTTGATGCAGAGCTTATTGTCTATTCGTTTATGTGGAGTTACTGGAAATATTTTCTTTTGGAGTTGTTGATCTCTTGTATTTAGTTGTAAATTGGGTTAATTTGAGTGGTTTTAGATTGTTAAGCGAAGACCAAGATAAGAATAGAAGGAATCGTTCCACGAGTTAATTTTGAACATTGAAGAAAAAAATGAAACTTTAGGAACGTCGGTGGACTGATGCAATTATGTGCTGGGGTACTGTCACAACCCAAAAATCCCTCCGAAGGAGTCGTGATGGCACATAGTCTCTAAACTAGGTAAGCCTAACATTAACTGAAATAACATTGATATTTTCCAACTAATTTATAATTTCCAAAACCGGTAGTACAAGTCACAAGCCTTTCTAAGAGTAGTTATAGAAAATAATTACATCACTGTTCCGAAAGAAAGGGAACAAATGGAAATAAGTACAATTGAAGGTGACTCTGAGGACTGCGAACGTTACAGCAGGTTTACCTTGAGTCTCCACCGCAACTAATAGCTACTATCGATCAAATACCTGGATGTGTACTCAAAAATGTATAGTAGTGTAGTATCAGCACAACCGACTCAATGTGCTGGTAAGTGCCTAGCCTAACCTCGGCGAAGTAGTGACGAGGCTAGGACCAGACTATCAATAAACATGTGCAAGATAGCGTACAAAATAATAGGAAGCAGATAACAATGATGGCAATAATGATCAACCAGTGATATAAATAAAAGGCAACAAGAACAACATAATTATTTCTCAATAAATAATAAATACAAGTGCAATCAATTAATGAAGTCCTTCAAATATAAATCTTTCGCCTATAAATCCTTCAAGTAATAATCTCTAAAATAATATGCTTTTCAATAAATATATTTCGAATATATTTCCTTCAAATAAATATCTTTTAAATAAGCATCTTTCGAATATAATTCTTTCAAGTAAAGGTCACCTTGTGCCGCCTCATTTCATAATCATAATAACGGAAAAGGGTTCAAAATACCCTTAATCTATTGAAAATGGTTTAAAAATACCCTTCATCCACCTATTGGGCTAAAAAAAACCTCCATCAACCTTTTTGGTTCACTTATGCCCTTTGACCGTTTGGTCAATCCTAAATTATTATTTTTTTGTAAAACTTAAAAAAAATTATTTTGCAAAATAGTTTTATTTTTTTAAACTAATGAACCCAATAGTCCACTAATTTAGTAAATTCTTCTTCTTCTTTTTTCAGTTTATACAAATATTACTTCAGTTTTTACAAAAAAATACTTTTTATTTGTTTGTTTTTTCAACTTCAAAACATTTTTTTTTTTGGTAAAAACTAAAAAAATATTTGTACAAACAGAAAAAAATCTTTTTAATAAAATATTTTCGATTTTTCAAAATTGAAAAAAATATTTTCAACTGAATATTATCGTTTTTAAAAAAACAAAATATTTTTACTTAAAAAAAAATCTGAAAAACGAAAATAAAACGAAATGCTTTAAAAAACTGAAAATAATGAAAAAGGAATATTTTCAAAAACGAAAATATTTTGTTGAAAATATTTTTTCAGTTGTTTAAAAACGACAATATTTTATTAGAAACATTATTTTTCTATTTTTCTATTTTTACAACTTTCTTCCAGTTTTTAATAAAAAAAAATACTTTAGAAAAATTTTAAAAATATATTTTTTTGTAAAAACTAGAAAAAAGATTTTATTAAATTAGTGGACTATTGGGTTCATTAGTTTAAAAAATAAAATTATTTTGCAAATTAATGTCTTTTAAGTTTTACAAAAGAAAAAATTAATTTAGCATTGACCTAGCGGTCAAAGGAAATAAGTGAACCAAAATGGTTGGTGGAGGGGTTTTTTTAGCCTAATAGGTGGATGAAGGGATATTTTTAGCCCAATAGGTGGATGGAGGATATTTTTAAACCTTTTTCAATAGGTTAGGGGCATTTTGAACCCTTTTCTGTCATAATAATATAGGTTTCAGCCCACGTTCATATTTTTTACGGCATCTCGTGCCCATATTTATATTACAACTGCACGGACAATTCACGTGCCATTAAATAAAACTATAATATTTTCCCCGGCACCTTGTGCCCATATATTTCTGTCTCACATTGCACAACAATATTCTCATGTTACTCAGTTCATAGGTTCCATAACCCAATACAATTAAGAATGTTTAAGGAGCCTCATTCACTTAACATAAAGTCGAGTACAGCTTCCAACCCAATTAGGAAATGAACAAGAAAAGATGGAGTTATTTTTTTTTAAATCATTTGATAAAGAAAATACCCTTTTCAATTAAATTACAATATCGAATGAATCATTACCTTTGATACGAGAAATCAATAAATCAAAACATAATAGAAATTCCTTTTTAAGTAAAGTACAACCTCAAACGGTTTAAGGAAAGTTTAGTTGAGAAATCAATTGAGTTAAAAATGTAACAACTGTTGAAATTTGGAGTATTGAACATATATATAAAAAATAAGGCGAGGCATTGTAAACACTATGAATTCCAACACAAAGGATCACAACAGTAAAGGAATTTAAACAGTTAACACACTTAAATTGTTAATAACAAGTAAAAATGGGATAGAGAAAACATGCTTCGGAGAATAAAAGGTAAAAACAGAATATCAAGAGGATTATAAAGGAAATCAAATCCAACCACTAACAAGAATAAGGAAAACAAAGGCAGATTTCACTTTCTTTTCCTATCTTGTTGCAGACATGCAACCCGATCCCATTTCCTGTATCTCCTGGTAGGCGTGCCACCCGCTCCCATTTCATGTATCTCGTGGTAGGCGTACCACCCGCTCCTATTTCATTATATCTTGTGGTAGGCGTACCACCCGCTCCCATTTTATTATAT
>MU771464.1:5818-85570 GCA_026770625.1 Nicotiana glauca | reverse complement strand
AATTGACCTTAGTAAGTATCAAGTCGACCTCTCGTCTCTACTTCTTCGAGATTAGACGGGATACTTACTGGGTACATGTTGTTTATGTACTCATGCTACACTTCTGTATTTAAATATATAGGATTTGAGGCAGATGGATCCAGACATCACTCTGGTGCATATCAATGAGCGCATCTGGGACTTCTACGGTGAGCTGTACTCCCTTCTTGCCGATCCGCAGCCGAAGAAGTCTTCCTTGTATTTTGTTGTTTCTGTTATCCTGATTCAGACAGTAGGACAGGGTATTATTCATGTAATGTATATTCTACTAGTTGCCCATAGCTTGTGACACCAGGTTCTGGCACACACAGTGGTAAACGTTATTTTGGGTTGTATAATTGTCTTTTCATTTTATTTATCCCTGCTGGTTTATGATTTTAAATTTGGGAAAACTTCTATCATAATGGATTTTAGTAAGGGTAAATTGGTATTTAATTATTCTCCCGTGTTAGCTGGCCTGACAAATGGTGCCGGGTGCGATCACGACCTATTATGGAAAATGGGTCGTGACATAAGACATTCAAGTAAATCACCAACCAATGAAAACGGATAAACACAATGGACAATGCAAAGACTGCACGGCATCATAAATCGTGATTTTACCCCTCAACCTCACCATGAAACAATTATTATTGCACAGTATCACCCTTCGTGCTTTTACTCTAAATCTCTCCATGAATCGATAAATATGGCAGGGCATCACCCTTCGTGCTTTTAGTCTCAATTTCTTCATGAAACGATAAATACGGCATGACATCACCCTTCATGCTTTAACCTTCTTCCTCACCATATATTAATCAGTAAAAAAGCAATAAACAGCACGGTATCACCCTTCGTACTTTACCACTCTCCCTTACCATGTAGCAATGAATATAAACATTTAAAAAATAGAATAAACAAGAATAAACCTTATGTCAACAACGGTCCCAAAATACGAAACCTCAAGTTCAAAAAATACTCAATTATCACAAATAGTTCATAAATGCGGAAAGAATGATTAATTAAGTAATAAACTAGTCTAAGCATGGATATCATAATCAAAGAAGGCAATAAATTACAAGGAAACAAGTCCCACCCGCAGGCTTTAACACAACAACAACGCGTAGATACTCGTCACCTCACATATACGTTGTACCCACATATTTAAACACGTAGTAGATAGGCAAACAAGTTTAAATCCATCAGGTCAATGTTAACCACTGCACTTAGCTCGCTCGCAATCGACTCAAAGTGAAACCACGTCTTTGCTTTTCGAACAAGCTTCCAAACCAACCAAATATAGCAAATTATTAATGTAACGACCCGGCCCGTCATCTCATGTATTACAGCCCTGTTTTCCCCAATTATTTCTTCTTCCTTTTATATGTCTTGTATCTTATCATGCATTCTCTTCCTTAACTGTATTATTATTTACATGTTTACACTGATATTGATCTGGACTATTAGATATAGGTTACCTTGTGCATTTCCATGATTTCTTACTTTCAGACTGTATTTATGTTTATTATTCACTGGGTTGGAGTACTCACTTTACTCCTTGCACCTTGTGTGCAGATCCAGGTTCTTCTCAGGCAGAGTAGACCCAGTTTGGACGAGCAGAGTTAGCTTTTTGGGAGCATCAAGGTAGCTGCACTGCGTTTGCAGGCTTAGATCTCTCCCCTCTACCCCCATCTTTTGTTTCCTTGTTATCGGATTTTAGGCAGACTTTGTAGTAGGATGTCATTCTATATTTAGAGGCTCATGTTCATGACACTGGGTCCATGGTTGGGCTGTATTTTGTATTTCGTTAAGCTTCCGCAATTTATCAGTATTTCTTGATCTTGACTTAAAATGGTTTTAGTGATTCGCTGTTTTATCTATCCAACCCTGGTTATCAATTGGGTTAAGTATTGGAAATGGTCGAGCTTGCCTAGTAGTGTGTTGGGCGCCATCATGACCGGGTTGGGGTCGTGACATTTATTTTGTTTAATTAATAAAAATTACAAAAAAAAATATGTTGCATTTGCATTTAGGATTTGACTATGCATTTTTAACAATTGATTAATTAGTTGTTTTAAAAATTGAAAAATCAAAAACAGTTTATGTTGCACTTTTTTTTGGAATATTGATAGTTTTCCCTTTTAATTTAGATCTCAATTAGTTGTGGTAATTATTTAGGATTAATTAGTATTTTTGATACGTTAATTTGGTTTTATAATTTACTTAGGATTTTAGTTTCAATTTTGGAAAAAAAAAAAAAGAGGAAAAAGAAGAAAACAAAAGGAAATTAGAAATTAAAAGGTAAAGATAACAAGGGAATTGAAGAGATAAGGATTGGTCCGTCTTCACTCAAGCCCAAACGTTTTCCCATAATACCCTGTTACACCCGCCCAAAATG
Source organism: Nicotiana glauca (assembly GCA_026770625.1). Lineage (NCBI taxonomy): Eukaryota > Viridiplantae > Streptophyta > Magnoliopsida > Solanales > Solanaceae > Nicotiana > Nicotiana glauca. The sequence goes on along the minus strand of MU771464.1, from coordinate 83,154 downwards.
AGCCCAGCTCCACCTACTATACCCCCGTCCAAACTTTCTCCCCCTCTTTTAAATAAAACGCCTGCGTTTGGAGTTCCAATTGGGATACAAGCTGAGCCCCTCATTCACCCTATCCAACAGCCATAATTGCCTTCCACGATATAATTAATATGTCCGAACGGGATTAATCTCAACCTCATCCAAACAAAGCCCTTTCATCTCCTTCTCCCCTCTCTTTCATCAGAGAGCCCAAGAACCCTAACCAGCCGCCCCATATTCCCTCCATTATCTCCGACGGCGGCAACAACATAGACCACTCCAAATGATCCCAAATCGATACCTCAAAACCCTTTCCCTCTCCCCATCCCAAACATCAAACCTGTTACCCTAGAATCCAATCTAAACGCTTCGAATCTGGAATCCAAGTTTGACCCCTAGAAGGCTCGAAGCCATTTTTCGTCAAGGCTGGCAACATGCACGTTCATGGAGTGCCATTCTCTCAAGCTTTGAAGTCTGGGATCGACATAAATTTGCTTGAGTCTTTGACCCGTCCGGTTCCGTTGGTTCGATTTGGTAAGTCCATTTTCCCTTTTGTGTTTCCTTCCATCAACACCTTATCATCCCCCTTTCTACTTTTCTTTAACCTAGTTCTTATAATAATCCGGTCGAAAAGTTGATTTACCCTCTGAGTTCAAATTTGTCTTTCTGTCTACCATGTTTGTTTTCCTTTTCCTCTTTCTCCCTTCTTCTTTTTTGAAATCCATTTCTATTTTTTTAGTTAGTTTGTTAAACATGATTAAGTTTCGGTTTCATGATTTTCAACTAGTTAATTTAAATAAGTTTAATTTAGTTAACCTCTTACTATATACGATTGATTCATGCACCCTCGTCATGATTTGATTGCATTTTTTTAAAGGATTTCCGGGTTTCTTCTTTTGGGAATTTGGGGTCGGTTCTTGTAGTAGGAATCCTTGTTTGGTTTTCTTTGGGCTCTGAAACTTCAGAGGCCCAAGAAGGAATTAGCTTGGGTTGGAAATCTGTATCAAATTAGGCCATTGGGTCAGCTTGACCCAGGTAAATGGCTGGGTTAATTTCAGGAGTTATGGGGGGTACTTTAATAAATTGGCATAAGAAATCTTTAGTATTACTGAAATAGAAGCTTCCTAGAAGCTGGGAGGGGGACTCTCTTGCAAAACTGATAATTAACTAGGGACTCCTAAGCTAAAATCAAAATTTGAAAAAAGCCTAAAAGACAAAATAATTCCTAATGTGCTGCCCTACTTCCTTGCCTATAAAGGCACATTTTCTTGCCATTCAAGGTAGAGCTGAAGAGATAAGAATCTGAAGAAAAAAATCAAAACACGGAGAATTTTGAGAGGAAAAATACTGTTCCATTGTATTCCCTTCATAGTTTCTGAAGTTTTCAACTTCTGAGGCAAATTTTGATTCATTTGGAGTTTTAAAAAATGGTTTGAATTAGAATCTGGGGCTGATTTTCTAGGATTTGAAAAGGATCTGTCATTTTTCTGGTTTTGGATTTCAAAAATGGACTGAAATTGCTAATTTTATTTGTTGTTTCTGCTGCCAAACTACTGCTGATCCCACTCTCCTCTGTTGAAATTCTGTAGTTCTTTGGTTTGTATCCAGGTACACACTGTAAAGCTCTATTAATTATGAATGTGGATTTGAATAAATGAAATGAAAAGCAGGAGGATTAAATCATAGTGTTAACCTATTTATGTTTCAGTTATATTTCTCCTTAATGTTATGTTTCAGCAAATGCAGTTCTTGTCACTGTATATTAGCATGAGATTGCTAAGACTTTTGTAACAAAGTTTTGATTTGTTTGCTTATTGATTCTGGACTTTTGTTTAGTTTTGCTAAAGATTAATTTTGCTTTAGCTCTGTTATCCTTTCGAATTTGCTAGAGGTTGAGCCTTAGATTGTCGTTTGTGCTGATTTAACCAAGTTGAGCTTTGTCTACATGTCTAGTTTTGGCAAGTAGGTTTGGAGTTACATCTGTTGTATTGAGGGTAGACTCAAGTAAATTTAGATTGTGAGTCATGATTACCAAAGTACTTCCTTGATTTTGAGAAACTTTGAATTCAGAATGTTAGCATGTTTGTTTTATGCCTGAATAGTTAAAAAACTCAAATGAAAACATATTAATCTTAGTCTCATGTCTCCCGTGGTATCACTGATAGGCATTTACATGTGGTGAAGCAAATGTTGGTTTGGAACGTTGAGTCATAACGTTTGACCCAGGCAATGAGAGCTTACCGCTGGGTCTGAGAGGGTGACACTCCGCCTTTGAGTGTCCACTTATGTTATACTTGGGCTCATTCTGGGCCCAGGTCTGTGAATAATCACAATAGAGATTTGGACTTGTTTCACCTTCATCGACTTATCTTCCGTTATTTATTGTGTTGGCCCAAGCCACTTGTTTAAGCAATTGATTTTCTTTATGTAAGCTTTCTGGGCAAACTCATAATTGCATTTAGCATTCAATAGATTAGGCAATGTTGATTAGTTAGAGTGCATCGTAAGGGACTGTTAAAATAAGAAATATACAATACTTTCACACTGCCCTTTGATCATTAAATGAGGGTGTTTAACATGAGACATGAATCGAGTTTTCATTAAATTTAGTTTTATTATCAATTGAGGGGTGTCATTCAAAACTAATAAAAATTTACGGCCCTCATGAGTTCGTTTAAAAACTCTTTGGTTAGAATAAATTGAGGTGCGCCGTGCCAAACAAAAATGGCATGTTCATCGCTTAACTAATTTCCATCCTTAGAATTCGAGGCATGCCATTTAGCAAATTTTCATGGCCCTCGCAAAGTTGCAAATGCGTAGTTGCTTTAGGCACATTATTTTAATAACTTACCTTCCTAAACTCGGGTACGCATTTACGTGACCCAAATCCAAATCTCAATGTTAGATAAAATGTGTTTCGGATTGCGGGTGCATTTATGTGATGTGGTTCAAGATATATTTTAAATGACGTTGCAATCTTCCTAAAAAAAGAATAAAAGCAGCTATAAAGTTAAAAATTGCACAATAGGTTAAAAGATGTACTAAAATCAGATAATAGGCCATTTATAATAGTTGAACGACCATGCTAGAACCCCATAACTTGGAAATGCCTAACACCTTCTCCCGGATTAACAGAATTCCTTACCCGAATTTCTGGTTTACGAATCGTAAAACAGAGTCAATCTTTTCCTCGATTCGGGATTTGAAATGGTGACTTAGGTCACTATAAATTATCCCAAGTGGCGACTCTGAATCTTTAAATAAATATATTCCATTTTGATTGTCCTTTAATTGGAAAATCTCCCTTATACCCTTCTGTAGTTAGTAAAAAGGAGGAGTGACAGCTCTGGCAACTCTGCTAGGGAATGAACCCAAAATCTCTGGTTCAGGGTTCAGAATTCGAGCTTAGATGAATTGTTATATTTGGCTTTATCTATTATGTGATTTTATTACATGGTTGGGCCTAATGTGCTAAATGTTGCTTTTACTGCTTTAATATTATCTGAACTGCATATAAACTATTATGAAACCCTTCTCTTCTCATCTTCAGCGTTGTGCTCGCTGTTCGTGACTCCCTATTCTGTTACTGTCAAACCTTTAAATAAGAAAGAGGCTCGGACAAGTTACTGAGTCGGATGGCCTTTTGGTTTCCGGTACGTAGCCCCCTCCTCGGCTCGAGTTGTCCGCTCGGGTACACAAGTCTAGAACAAATACCCAGGTTTGGAACCTAGAATAAATCAGCCTCATGCCGGATCCCTAGTAGGAACATTTGTTTGCATCATGTGAATTTGACTTTGGGGACTCAACACAGGGGTTGGGTCCGTCTAGGACAGGTGTACCCAAAATAACAGACCATCTTGATGCATCATATGTGCTACATGTTGCATTTCTCCAAGGGTAAAAGGGTTATTTGGCGGACCAATGATAGCTGAGGGCAAATGAAAAATGAAAAAAGAAAAAAACAATGGAGCAAAAGAAAAAGAGAGGGTGAAGTGTGAAGATAAAGCGAGTGGAGCCCAATTATACTTTCTGTCACATTTTTTGTTAAGAAAAAAAAGAGCTTGAAAAATTCAAAGAGATTTTGCACTTTTTCATCATTTTTCGAAACTCAAAAATTAAAAAAAGGGAAAAAAAATCCAAAAAGATATTATATGTTTCATCATTTTTCAAGAAAAAGCAAAAAATATGTTTTCTCTAAATTAGTTGTTTTTTAAATTTTCGCACGTATCCAATCTGTCCGAACTACGTAAACCTGATTCTCTTTTTTTGAGGCGTGATGCGTATGCCACCCACATAGGGTCCGGTCTTCCTAGTAAATCTTAGGCTCTTGGCTTTGCGGGGTCTTAGCCAAATTTTACACTTCTAGCCACCTTTTGGCTATATAAGTCATTTTGCAAAAAAAACCTCAATCATGTCTTGCATGTGTCCAATAGGGAGTGTTATTATCTCACATAGTGTTGGTATAAAGTTTTCTCATATAGGTATGGATCTACTTACAGGAGTTTGAGCATGACAAATACCCCGAGACCGTCCAGTCAGGATCATTCAGGAGTTTCTTAAGGAGATTTTTCTTTTTATGTTTTGAGTCTGTTTTTCTTTTTATGTTGTCTTTTACCTTCTAGTTTTGTACAGTAATATCGAGTCTTTTGTTATTTTACTTACTATTTTTGTATAAAAAAAAGTGTGTTATAAATCAAAAATCCAAAAAAAAGAGATTTTGGCGTTTCCTTTGGAAGTTTTTTTTAGAATATCAATTCTCGAATTAAAAAAAAAATCTTTTGAGGTGTTTCTCCTTAGGAAATTAATAGAAAATTTTTGCTTTTATATTTTCTTTAGTATATTAGGACTAGAAATCAAAAATTCAAAAAGAGAATTTTCTTTTAGTACCTCTTTAAAAGTTTTCTTTAAGGTGTTAATTTCAAAATCCAAAAAGATTTTCTTTTGTGAAAATTAATGAAAAATGAACAAAATATATTCTTTTACTTTCACTACAACTTTAGGATATTATACATAGAATAAAAATAAAAAATAAAAATTTTCTCTTCTAGGATTTTTCCTTAGTAGAATATTTGTTTCAAAAGGAAAATAAATATGCTCATTAAGCTTGAGTTTAGGATAGGTTATAGAACATTGAGTCTGGAAAATTAATAAAAAAATTTGCTTCTTCTATTTCTCTTTTCTCAACAGAGTAGTAATTAAGGTAAAAAAATAAAAGAGATAAAAAAATGACAATGTTAGTTCACTTTATTCCCGATCTTCTGGAACTATGCAAAGATCTGATTCACGCGGCGTTATGATACGTAGGCAACCTACATAGGGTTCGATCGAATCATTTTTTTAAAAGGAAAAGGAAAAAAGGCCAAAAAAAGAAAAGGGTGAAATTGCGGGATGTGAGAAATGAGAGGGAAGAAAAGAGCGATAATCAGAAAGAAAAAAAGGGAAGGAAAATGAGCAAACAAGTGCTAGAAAAGCAATGAAAAGAGATGTTGAAATGAGCAAATTGGGATGATGCCAACTGACCTTTGTACCCTCGAAGTCTTTTTAGAACCGATAACTGTGGGTAGGTGCATTGCACATTAAGTGAGATTATCTTATGTTAAATGCCCTACGCTAACGTGATGGCTTCATTTTGTTATATTCATAGCAGAAGGGTGGTTGGTTTGTGGTTTTAAAGTGGTAACTCTTCTCTACAACACTAAGTCAAAAGGCAATGGCAAACAACAACAGAACTGAGTTGGTTGATACCGGTTCCCGAAACTAGTTGGTTGAATAGGGCACTGGTTTGGCTGATGAGGTAAGGATGTTAAGACAACACATGATAGACATGTATCAGACCTGGATGACTGGGAAGGCACCACCCCCGCCACCAACAAGCTTCTTAGATGCTACCCTTACACAAACTCCGGCCATAGTGCCAGACTCGTACAAGCAGAACCCTCGAGATGAGCTTCATGCTGGAAATGAAAAGGTCACAGGAAAAGAAGGGCGAGATGAGATACCCAGGAAGCTGAAGGGCATAGAACAGTCCTTAAAGAACAAGCAAGGAATATGAGGCCTGGGTAATATGGCTTACAAAGAATTATCTGTCCCCCCCGATGTTTGCCTACCCGCGGGTTTAAATTGCCAAAATTTAACTTGTATGATGGGTGTGGAGATCCGGTAGCTCACCTGAGGTTTTATTACAGTAAAATGAGAAGTGTTGGAGAGGAAGATGACTTGTTGAAGGCATATTTCAGTAAGAGCTTGACTACGGTAGCTTTGGAATGGCATAATCATCAAGATGTAGGTACGTGGCCTACTTTGGTGATATGGCTTAAGATTTTATTCGACACTTTCAATACAAATTAGGCATTATCCCAGACCGCTCCTCCCTATCTAAAATGGAAAAGATGCGGGAGGAAAGCTTTAGGGAGTTTGGGCTCTGATTAATGGAGCAAGCTGCTCCAATCAGCCCCCTGATTGGTAAAGAAGAAATGGTTGAGTTTTTCCTACAAGCTCAAGGGCCTACCCATTTCAGTCATTTGATCCCGGCCTTGGGTAAATGTTTCAATAATGTGGTAAAAGTGAGGAAGATGGTAGAAGAGGGAATCAAGTCAGGCAAAATTATGAGTTATTCGGCATTGAAAGATACTACGAAAGATATTCAGAACATCCCAATAAGTTTGGGTGGAAGAAAGAAAAATAGAAAAGATTATCCACTGGGCATTCCTGCTCAACACTTTCAGCCTCGACATCGGCCCCATGGATATCCATGTGCACCGGATGACCCTCCCCGATGCTACTTCTCTCCAAAAAACCCCTAAAGTTGTACATCACTTTCCCAGTACCCTTTCCATAATGCACTACCATGTGCTCCACACCCACGAGGCTCGCGATGGCCTATACCATTTCCCCAAATGTCTTACCTACCCCCTCAAGAATATCAACCACCTACCCGCAAAAGGTTCCAACCGAGGCCAGAATATGAACTAAAAAGACTACTAAAAAAAAGAAAAGGCTTTCACCCCTATTGGAGAATCATATGCCAGTTTGTTCCAAAGGTTGAGGCAATTGGACATGTTAAAGTCGTTTCACATAAAATGCCAAACCTTCTACCAAAGAAGTTGATTTTTCTCAAAGGTGTGCATATTGCTCCAATTCCCCGTGATCACATTACAAAAAAGTGTTGGCACCTGAAAAAAGCAATTCAGGAGCTTATTGATGCAGGTGACACTTTCATGCAAAATCCAAATGTAGCAGACACTAGCCAAAGTCCATCGCCTATTCGTGATGAGTCACGTATGGTGGGTATGATTTATTTTGAAAAGGAATACGAGAATTCTTTTGAGATACTCGGAGGTCCACATGTTACGAAGCTTTCAGCACTATCAGAGGTCGATTTTAAGAACGAGCAGTCAAAAGGGACCCAAACAAAATTTGCTAAACTCAATGTGATAAAGATTTATGAAGGTCCTAGTAATGTTGATGCGAAATTCAGTGGCTAAGATGCCATGTTTGGTAATTGGGAAGATGCTCCGTTTCTTGGTCAGCCGGGGTGGAGTTTTGGTGGTTTATTTTGTTGTCATTTCTATTGTCCGGATTATTTCAGGGTGGTAATCTGGATATTGTCTTGTGACTCAAACCCTCATATCCTTTCATTTTGCCTAGTTTGTTTAGTCATAATGGCCCGTTTAAGTGTTGTCTAGGTTTGTTCTAGGCTTGTAACCCCAGTTTAGTTTGTTTGTTTTGTTGTACAAACCCTTTCACCATCTGTCCAATGCAATTTTCTATTTTCTGTAATTTCTAATCATTTTTGTTTAGTTCTCTTTTTTTATAGTTCTTTTCCTGTTGACTCTATTGACATAACATGCATGCGTAATTCTCAGTCTGGTCTCAAAAGTTAGTTAGTCATGAATCATTGAAACAATTTGAAGATGATAGGGGCACTTGAGGGAAATAAGAACAGATTTGGACATTTTGAGATCATTTGAAGCCCAAACCATGTGAAACGGGGGCAGATAGGACATAAAGAAACACTGTTGAAATGCATCATGCTGTCTTAGGTTGAAGCTAACGACAAGTTTGCCCCAAATTGGCAGGGGTCATTCGTGGTAAAGAAGAGTGATGTCCAACGGTGCTTTAAAATTGACAAATATAGAAGGCGGATGTGTGGATATGGTTATCAAGTCTTGTACAATCAAAAGATGATACAAATGTTTTCCATGGTTTGTTTAATTATGTTGTTTGTGCTTGGCATGTTTTGAAGATTGGAATGACGAAGGCATTTTGTTCTGCTATCTAAACACTTTATCCTTTATTACCCCTTTAAGCCTTATTTATTTTATTTCATACCCCTCTTTCAGAATCAGTAGCAAAGATCAGAAACACAATCGTGAAAGATAAGTAGAGGAAAAAGAGAAAAGAAAAAGAATAAAAAGAGAGAGATAAGAAAAAGGAAGAAGAAAAAAAAGAAAAAAGAAAAAGAGAAGAAAAAAAATAGCAAAATAACAAAAAAGAGAAAAAGGAAGAAAGAAAAGAAAAAAAGAGAAAGAGGAAGAAAAGAAAAGAAGAATCACAACAACATAGTAATTTATATGACATGAACTACGTTCGACCTAATTCCTTTTAAGGATATGTAGGCAGCCTCACGGTTCGGTCCCATCAAAATAAAATCCAAAAGCCCCCAAGCAAAAAACCTGGGGCAGAAGTTGTGATTGTTGTGAAAGATCTGATTTTGAAAGTTGTAATTTTGAACCCATTTGAATTATTTTGAGCCTTTGATACCCTTTCTTTCTAACCTTATCCAAAAGTCCATGTTTCGGTCTAAAGAAAGACCTTCTGATCAGTCTTCTAGAGATGCCAAGTCAAGCAAGTAGAGGTGATTCATGTCAAGGTTAATGCTCTGGTCCAAGCAGGAAAAAATAACGAAAATGAGAGAGTTTTATTGGTGAAAACCCTCACGGGTACCGTAAGGCGACGGGAGCTGAGAGAAAGAACAAAATGAGAGAGGCTTGATGGTGAAAACCCTTCAGGCACTACAAGTCAAATAAGGATTGAGAATGAGATTGGAAATAACTAGACGGAGATTGTGAAGATGACTAACGTTGGAGAATCGAAGCCCAGTTTCACGGTTTGGGGGTAAAACACGAGTTGAACATCAGACTTGCTTGGCAAAATATCCATAGGTGCATGCCATGGTCATTAGAGTTGGTATCCATATCTGATAGGTTTCTACTTTGTACCTTTCTTGTTAGGAATCATCTCTTTTCTTTATCCATTACTCTGTTCCTTATGTTTTATTTACTTCCTTTTCCTGAGTCTGTTTGGTCATAACAAGTGAGAAATGACTTCAAAATATGCCATCAGCTTTCTAATTGCACAAAACAGGATTTGGCTAGCACATCAAAGCATCATAAATCAAGAAAGAATAGCAAGCACACTGAGTTGGTAACAATCAACATGCTTTGGGATCCTTGTGAAATACAAAGGCTTGGTATATATCAATTCATGAACAATGCAATAGATGAAGGGTTAGGGTGAATAGATCAAAGCTATTTCTTGTGATAAGATTGACAAAAGGGTGGTAAACCAGTGATGAGAAAGACCTTCTAAGCAGAACTCAAAGTTATCATGCCAAAGGAGCGAGCCGTAGACCTCAAGGACAAGACCAGTGGTTTAAGTCAAGAAAGAACAGCATACACAATGAGGGGGTGACAAGTGTCGTGTTTTGGGATTCATATGAGACACAAAGGTTGTTAAATGTTAGTTCAGGAGCAATGCAACAGATAGAAGGTATTGGGTTTGAATAGAGAAGATGTATTTTCTATGTTAAGGGTGACAAAAGAAGTGGTTAGTCAAGGAGCAAGCAAGGTCTTTGAATGGAAATAATTTATCATGGCAAGTGAAGGAGGAACAGACCCCAAGGCCAAGGCCAGTAGTATAAGTCAAGAAAGAGCATCATACACACAGAATGGGGGCAATGGACGTGCTTTGGGATTCATGTGAGACACAAAGGTTGGGTAGATGCCAGTTTATGAGCAATGCAACAAATAGAGGATATTGGGTCTGAACGGAGAAAAGATATTTTCAGTGATACGGATGACAGAGAAAGTGGTTAGTCAATAAACAGGTAAGGTCTTCAAGTGGAAATCAGTTATCATGGGTAGTGAAGGAGCAATCGCCCTCAAAGTTCAAGGCCACAAACCAACCACCATATTTTTAAACTGACAAGATTTTTCTTTGCTTTGAAACAGGGGATATAGTTAATGTTTTTGGCAATCAGGAGCCCACCTGGAGAATAAGGGAATACAACTCAAGTCTTGGCAATCAGGAGCTCACCTGGAGAACAAGGTGATACAGTTCAAATTTTGGCAATCAGTAGCCCACCTGGAGAACAAGGGAATACAGGTAAAGTTTTGGCAGTCAGGCGCCCACTTGGAGAACAAGGGGATATAGTTCAAGTTTTTGGCAATCAAGAGCCCACTTGGACAACAAGGGGATATAGATCAAATTTTTGGCAATCAGGAGCCCACCTAGAGAACAAGGGAGTACAACTCAAGTTTTTGGCAATTAGGAGCCCACCTGGAGAACAAGGGGATACAGTTCAAGTTTTGGAAATCAGGGGCCCACCTGGAGAACAAGGGGATATAGTTCAAGTTCTTGGCAATCAGGAGCCCACTTGGAGAACAAGGGGATATAGTTCAAATTTTTGGCAATCAGGAGCCCACCTGGAGAACAAGGGAATACAACTCAAGTCTTGGAAACTAGGATTCCACCTGGAGAACAAGAGAATACAACTCAAGTCTTGGCAGTCAGGCACCCACTTGGAGAACAAGGGTATAGAGTTTAAGTTTTTGGCAATCAGGAGCCCACTTGAGAACAAAGGGATACAGTTCAAGTTTTTGGCAATTAGGAGCCCACCTGGAGAACAAAGGGATACAGTTCATGTTTTTGCAGTAAGGGGCCCACCTGGAGAATAAGGGAATACAACTCAAGTCTTGGCAATCAGGAGCCCACCTGGAGAACAATGGGATACAGTTAAAGTTTTGGCAATCAAGATCCTACCTGGAGAACAAGGGGATATAGTTAAAGTTTTTGGCAATCAGGAGCCCACCTGGAGAACAGGGGGATATAGTTCAAGTTTTTGGCAATCAGGAGCCCACCTGGAGAACAAGGGAATACAACTCAAGTCTTGGCAATCAGGAGCTCACCTGGAGAACAAGGGGATACAGTTCAAGTTTTGGCAATCAGGAGCCCACCTGTAGAACAAGGGAATACAGCTAAAGTTTTGGCAGTCAGGCGCCCACCTAGAGAACAAGGGGATATAATTCAAGTTTTTCTAAATCAAAAACCCACCTGGACAACAAGGGGATATAGATCAAATTTTTGGCAATCAGGAGCCCACCTGGAGAACAAGGGGATATAGTTCAAGTTTTTGGCAATCAGGAGCCCACCTAGAGAACAAGGGAGTACAACTCAAGTTTTTGGAAATTAGGAGCCCACCTGGAGAACAAGGGGATACAGTTCAAGTTTTGGCAATCAGGTGCCCACCTGGAGAACAAGGGGATATAGTTCAAGTTTTTGGCAATTAGGAGCCCACTTGGAGAACAAGGGGATATAGTTTAAATTTTTGGGAATGAGGAACCCACCTGGAGAACAAGGGAATACAACTCAAGTCTTGGAAATTAGAATTCCACCTGGAGAACAAAGGAATACAGTTAATATTTTGGCAGTTTGGCACCCACCTGGAGGACAAGGGTATAGAATTTAAGTTTTTGGCAATCAAGAGCCCACTTGGAGAACAAAGGGATACAGTTCAAGTTTTTGGCAATCAGGAGCCCACCTGGAAAACAAGGGAGTACAACTCAAATTTTTGGCAATCAGGGGCCCTCCTGGAGAACAAGGGGATATAGTTCATGTTTTTGCAATAAGGGGCCCACCTAGAGAACAAGGGAATACAACTCATGTCTTGGCAATCAGGATAAGTTTTTGGCAATCAGGATCCCACCTGGAGAACAAGGGGATCAGTTAAAATTTTGGCAATCAGGATCCAACGTGGAGAACAAGGGGATATAGTTAAAGTTTTTGGCAATCAGGAGCCCACCTGGAGAACAAGGGGATATCGTTCAAGTTTTTGGCAGTCAGGAGCCCACCTGGAGAACAAGGGAGTACAACTCAAGTTTTTGGCAATCAGGGGCCCACCTGGAGAACAAGGGGATATAGTTCATGTTTTTGCAATAAGGGGCACACCTGGAGAACAAGGGAGTACAACTCAAGTTTTGGCAATCAGGAGACCACTTGGAGAACGAGGGATATAGTTCAAGTTTTTGGCAATCAGGAGCCCACCTGGAGAACAAGGGGATACAGTTAGAGTTTTTGGCAATCAGGATCCCACCTGGAGAACAAGGGGATATAGTTAAAGTTTTTGGTAGTCAAGAGCCCATCTGGAGAAAAAGTGGATATAATTCAAGTTTTTGGCAATTAGGAGCCCTCCTGGAGAACAAGGGAATACAACTCAAGTCTTGGCAATCAGGAGCCCACCTGGAGAACAAGGGGATACAGTTCAAGTTTTGGCAATCAGGAGCTCACCTGGAGAATAAGGGAATATAGTTAAAGTTTTGGCAGTCAGGCGCCTACCTAGAGAACAAGAGGATATAGTTCAAGTTTTTGGCAATCAGGAACCCATTTGAAGAACAAGGGAATACAACTTAAGTTTTGGCAATCAGGAGCCCACCTGGAGAACAAGGGGATATAATTCAAGTTTTTGGCAAATCAGGATCCCACATGGACAACCAGGGTATATAGTTCAAGTTTTTGGAAATCAAAAGCCCACCTGGAGAACAAGGAAATACAACTCAAGTTTTTGGAAATCATGAGCCTACCATGAGAACAATGGAATACAAAACGTGTTTAGGCAATCAGGAGCCCACCTGAAGAACAAGGGAAAGTAATTTAAATTTCAAGGAATAGTAGTTCAAGTTCAGCAATCCGGCGCCCACATGAAGAACAAGGGAAAGCAGTTCAATGTTTAATGAAAAATGGTTCAAGTTCAGCAATCAGGCGCCCACCTGGAGAACTAGGAAAGACAGTCCAAGTTTCGAAGGAATATAATTCAAGTTTAGTAATCAGGCATCCACCCGGAGAAAGGGAAAAGCATCTCAGATTACAATTCAAGTAAACAACTAAGAAATTTCACCAGGCGAATACAAGTCAACAAGGCAAGAAGAACTGCAAGATAAAGTTTGAAGACATAGATAGGATTCTTGTAATTCGTAGATCATAGTTCAGTCTAGCTTCTTTTATTTTGTCACGGTGTAATAAGGAGTTCAGTAAGCAGTAGAAGCAGCAGCAGTAGCCGCAACAATGAAATCACAACTTCATAGTAGTCCCAGCTACCAAAACTTCCCAAACTACACTGACATGATGCCTTCATAGCCAAGGATATGTAGGCAACCTTTGGAGCAGGGTGCGGTCAAATCTTTCAAAAATGCTTCCTACGAAGTATTCAAACAGGTAAAAATCGCTCGTATCTGATCACTTTATCTTTGCACAAAAACTCTTCGTGTTTTCGAGCAAAAAGGGGCAACTGTAAGCACATAATTTTTGCTATATATGAATTCCTCCCATAAATTCAAAACAAAATATTTTTTCATTGTTTTTAATTTTGTGAATTTTCGTGGCATTTTCTGTCAAGTGTATGCATTTGTCTGTGCATGTTTATTTTATTTAATTAATGAAAAATACAAAAAAAATATGTTACATTTGCATTTAGGATTTGACTTTGCATTTTTAAGAATTGATTAATTAGTTGTTTTAAAAATTGAAAAATCAAAAATAGTTTATGTTGCACTTTTTTTTTGGGAATATTGGTAGTTTACCCTTTTAATTTAGATCTCAGTTAGTTGTGGTAATTATTTAGGATTAATTAGTATTTTTGATAAGTTAATTTTATTTATAATTTAATTTAGAATTTTAATTATAATTTTGGAAAAAGAAAAAAAAGAGGAAAAAGAAGAAAACAAAAGGAAATTAGAAAATAAATGGGAAAAGAGAATAAGGGAATTGAAGAGATCGGGATTGTACCATCTTCACTCAAGCCCAAACATTTTCCCCTAATACCCGGTTACACCCATCCAGAATCAGCCCAGTTCCACCTACTATACCCGGTCCAAACTACCTCCCCCTCTTTTAAATAAAATGCTAGCGTCTAGAGTTCCAATTGGGATTCAATCTGAGCCCCTCATTCACCCTATCCAACGGCCATGATTACCTTCCACGATATAATTAATATGTCCGAACGGGATTAATCTCAACCTCGTCCAAACAAAGCCATTTCATCTCCTTCTCTCCTCTCTTTCATCGGAGATCCCAAGAACCATAACCAGCCGCTCCATATTCCCTCCATTGTCTCCTACGGCGGCAACACCATAGACCACTCCAAATGACCCCAAATCGATACCCCAGAACCCACTCCCTCTCCCCATCCCAAATATCTAACCTGTTACCCTCGAATCCACTCTAAACTCTTTGAATCTGGAATCCAAGTTTGACCCCTAAAAGACTCGAAGCCATTTTTCAAGGCTGGCAACATGCACGTTCATGGAGTGTCATTCTCTCAAGCTTTGAAGTTTGGGATCGACATAAATTTGTTTGAGTCCTTGACCCGTCCGGTTCCGTTGGTTCGATTTGGTAAGTCCCTTTTCAATTTTGTGTTTCCTTTTGTCAATACCTTATCATCCTCCTTTCTCCTTTTCTTTAATCTAGTTCTTATAATGATCCAGTCGAAAAGTTGATTCACCATCTGTGTTCAAATTTGTCTTTCTATTTACCATATTTGTTTTCCTTTTCCTCTTTCTCCCTTCTTCTTTGTTGAAATTTTTGTTTTTTAGTTAGTTTGTTGAACATGATTAAGTTTCTGTTTTGTGATTTTCACCTAGTTAATTTAAATAAGTTTAGTTTAGTTAACCACTTGCTATATAAGATTGATTCATGCACCCTCATCATGATTTGATTGCATTTTTTTAAAGGGTTTCCGGGTTTCTTCTTTTGGGAATTTTGTGTCGGTTCTTGAAGTAGGAATCCTTGTTTGGTTTTCTTTGGACTCTGAAACTTCAGAGCCTAAGAAGGAATTAGCTTGGGTTAAAAACCTGTATCAAATTAGGCCATTGGGTTAGCTTGACCTAGGTAAATGGCTGGGGGTAATTTCAGGGGTTGTGGGGGGATAGTTTAGGAAATTGGCATGAGAAATCTTTAGTGTAACTCAAATGGAAGCTTCCTAGAAACTGGGAGGGGTACTGTCTTGCAAAACTGATAATTAACTAGGGACTCCTAAGCTAAAATCAGAATTTGAAAAGGGCCTAAAGGAAAAACTAATTCCTAATGTGCTGCCCTACTTCCTTGCCTATAAAGGCACATTTCTTATCATTCAAGGTAGAGCTGAATAGATAAGAATCTGGAAAAAAAATCAAAACGGGGAGAATTTTGAGAGGAAAAATATTGTTCCATTTCATTCCTTTCACTGATTCCTAATGTTTTCAACTTCTAACGCAACTTGTGATTCATTTGGAATTTTAAAAAATGGTTTTAATTAGAATCTGGGGTTGATTTTCTGGGATTTGAAAAGGATCTGCCATTTAACTGGTTTTGGATTTCAAAAATGGATTGAAATTGCTGATTTTACTAGTTGTTTCTGCTGCCAAATTGCTACTGATCATACTCTCCTCTGCTGAAATTCTGTAGTTCTTTGGGTTGTATCCAGGTACACACTGTAAAGCTTTATTGATTGTGAATGTGGATTTGAAGAAATAAAATAAAAAGCAAGAGGATTAAAGCATAATGTTCACTTATTTATGCTTCATTTATATTTCTCCTTAATGTTATGTTTCAGCAAATGCAGTTCTTGTCACCGTATATTAGCATGAGATTGCTAAGACTTTGGCAACAAAGGTTTGATTTGCTTGCTTATGGATTTTGGACTTTTGTTTAGTTTTGCTAAAGATTAATGTTGCTTTAGCTCTGTTTTCCTTTCGAATTTGTTAGAGGTTGAGCCTTAGATTGTCGTTTGTGCTGATTCAACCAAGTTGAGCTTTGTTTGCATGTCTAGTTTTTTGCAAGTACGTTTGGAGTTTCATATGTTATATTGAGGGTAGATTCAAGTAAATTTAGAATGTGAGTCATGATTACCAAAGTACTTTGATTTTGAGAAACTTTAAATTTAGAATGTTAGCTTATTTGTTTTATGCTTGAATAGTTAAAAAAAACTTAAAAGCAAACATATTAGGATTAGTCTCATGTCTCCTGTGGTATCACTGATAGGAATTTACATGTGGTGAAGCAATTGTTGGTTTGGAACGTTGAATCATAACGTTTGGCCCAGGCAATGAGAGCTTAATGCTGGGTCTGAGAGGGTGATACTCTGCCTTTAAGTGTCCACTTATGTTATACTTGGTCTCATTCTGGGCCCAGGTTTGAGAATATTCACAACAGAGATTTGGACTCATCTTCCATTATTTATTGTGTTGGCCCAAGCCACTTATTTAAGTAATTGATTTTCTTTATGTAAGCTTTCTGGGCAAACTCTTAATTTCATTTAGCATTCAATAGATTAGGCAATGCTGATTAGTTAGAATGCATCGTAAGGGACTATTAAAATGAGAAATACGCAGCACTTTCACACTACCCTTTGATCACTAAGTGCGGGTGTTTAAGATGGGACATGAATCAAGTTTTCAGTCTATTTAGTTTTATTATCTAGTGAGGGGTGCCATTCAAAACCAATAACAATTTATGGCCCATGCCAAACAAAAATGGCATGGCCCTTGCTTAACTAATTTCCATCCTAAGAATTCAAGGCGTGCCATTTAGCGAATTTTCATGGCCCTTGCAAAGTTGCAAATGCATAGTTTCTTTAGGCGCGTTATTTTAATAACATACCTTCCTAAACTCGAGTGCGCATTTATGTAACCAAAATCCAAATTTCAACATTAGATAAAATGTGTTGCGGACTGCGGGTGCATTTATGTGATGTAGTTCAAGACATATTTTAAATGATATTGCAATCTTCCTAAAAAATGAATAAAAGAGGCTATAAAGTTAAAAATTGCACAATAGGTTAAAACATTTACTAAAATTAGATAATAGGCCATTTATAATAGTTGAGCGATCGTGCTAGAACCACGAAACTCGAAAATGCCTAACACCTTCTCCCGGGTTAACAGAATTCCTTACCTGAATTTCTGGTTCGCGGACCGTAAAATAGAGTCAATCTTTTCCTCGATTCGGGATTTGAATCGATGACTTGGGACACCATAAATTATCCCAAGTGGCGACTCTAAATATTTAAATAAATAAATTCCGTTTCGATTATCCTTTAGTTGGAAAAACTCCCTTATACACTTTCGGGGTTAGTAAAAAGGAGGTGTGACCGTTTCGAATGAAATGAATAGTAAATAAGGAATGAGGAAGGGGACTTCAAGGCCTACGGACGCTAACAGATCTACCTTGAATCTCCAATTGTGCTAATCTGAGCTGATGCACCTCACGTACAACTGGGACCAGTACCAAAATCTGCACAAAAAGTGCAGAGTGTAGTATGAGTACAACTGACCCAATGTACTCCGTAAGTGTCGAGCTTAACCTCGACAAAGTTGTGACAAGGCTATGATAGGACACCCATGCAATTTAACCTATACAAATGAAGATATATATGCAACATAACGACAAATAAAAATTAAACACGTATGACTGGGAGGGGACATGTGAAGAGGAACATGACATGATAACTATAACAGGAATGTAAACATAGGATGTAACGACCCGACTGGTCGTTTTGCATTTTCGAACCCCGTTCCCTTAAATAATACTTTCCGCACTTGCTTTGCTAAATTTTGACTTGCGGGGACGGGTGGTTCGGAAGTTAGAAGAGTTCTGAGCGAGATTAATCCTAGTTGCTTATTTAAGTTCCTTTAAAAAGGCCAAGTTTGACTTCGGTCAACATTTTGGGGAAACTGACCCGGAATCATGATTTGACAATTTCTGAGGGTTTGCGGGAAAATATGGAACCTGGGCGTATGCCCGGAATCGAATTCCGGGGTTCCTAGCCCGAGTAATGAATTTTTATGTAAAATTGTTAAGTTTAAGTTTCAAAAATTAAATAAACTAAGAAATCATTGTTTTCATAGGTATCGGGTTCAGATTTCAATTCTAAAACTTGGTACAAGTCCAAAATATCAGTTAAGACCTACCCGTAAAATTTGGTGTCAATCCGAGTAGTTTAAGGGCGTTTTGACTCGTTGAAGGAGAATTAAGAACTTGAAGTTCATTGAATTGATTCATTTGGTTTTGGGAGTTGATTCCTCGATTCAGCGTTGTTTTGAGTGTTTCGAGTGTTTGAGTAGGTCCGCATCATGATTTTAGACTTGTCGATATGTTCGAGCGGGGCTCGGGAGCCCCGAGTGTCAAATGGTTGAGGTTCGAGTGAAGTTGAAAACTTAGGAAAATCTCCATCTGCTGCTTCTGTCATAACCGCTTCTGCGGCTCTTGGACCGCAGAAGCGAGACCGCGGAAGCGGTCGCCTCATCGCGGAAGCGGAAAGGATCAAGTCCTGGGAAACCGCAGAAGCGGCCTAGGGACCGCAGAAGCAGTCCCGCTCCTGCGACCTCTAGACCGCAGAAGCGGTCCAACTCAGTTCCCCAATTTCACAGAAGCGACCCTGGGACCGCATAAGCGATTCCGCCAATGCGGCCCCTAGACCGCAGAAGCAATCGAGCCCCAGTTGCCAAGAAGCCGCATAATCGGCTATTTTCCGCAGAAGCGGAATTTCTCCCGCAAAAGCGAAAATCGCTGGGGAAAGAAGCTCATTTAATACGAGCTCAAGCTCATTTCTTCCAACACTTAGGCGATTTTGGCGATTCCAAAGGGGGAGTTTCCACACATCATTGCAAGGTAAGTAATCCCCACTCACTTTTAGTTCAAATACATAAACATTAGGTAGATTTAACACTAAAATTAGGTAAAAGTCAAGAGATTAGAGTTAGACCTAGGGTTTAACCAAAACTAAGATTTAATCCTATAATTTGCTATGAAATGAACTAGAAATCATATATTTGTGATCCTTAGGTGATAGAGAACAACTTCCTTCGAAAAATATTGGAATCCGGGCACGTGGGCCCGGGGTCGGAATTTAGGAAACTCGTATTTATGGTTAGGAAATTGTTTAAATAACTAGAATTTGACCTCGTAAGCTCTTATTGACTAGTTCTTGCTTATTTTAATTAGTTGGTGCTCGTTTGGCTACAAATTGAGGGTTTGGGCTTATTCTTGATATCGGAAGTGCGCTTCGGAGCGAGGTGAGTCTCCTTTCTAACCTCGTAAGAGGGAATTGTCCCCTTAGGATTAATGTTTGAGTGTTTGTTGCTAAATGCGGGGACTACGCACGCGTTAGGTGACGAGAGCCCGTGCGTAGCTACTACTATGTTAAATGTCCGGGTAGCTTAGGACCTACAACATGCCTATTAAATATATCTCTTATGTTAAATTGTTGTTATGAACACCTAGTGTGTACTAGAGACTTAAAAAGGGGATATGAGCATATTTCTATAGTTAATTGAATTTGAATTGGTATTTTGACCATTTATGTGTCATGTGTGTGAACTTGATATTTTATCCTTATTTGTAGACCGGGCCGATCACCTCGGTATGAATAGATTCATCTATAGGCGCACCATCGACCCTCGGCAAGTGCACAGTTTATTTCTATTGGTTCGGACCGTCGCCTCGGTATTATGTGTGCATGTTAATTGTGGAAAAGCTTATACATGCTTTGTGTTGCCATTATCTCACATGATGAACTATAAATTTGATGCTGTAAGATTCTTGACTTATGCCACTTGCTGTAAACTGTTGATACTTGTAAATCCCATGTTTTGAATACATCATACGTACATATAGATATATTAATTGACCTTAGTAAGTATCGAGTCGACCTCTCGTCTCTACTTCTTCGAGATTAGACGGGATACTTACTGGGTACATGTTGTTTATGTACTCATGCTACACTTCTATACTTAAATGTACAGGATTTGAGGTAGGTGGATCCGAACATCACTCCGGTGCATATCAGTGAGTGCATCTGGGACTTCTACGGTGAGCTGCACTCCCTTCTTGCCGATCTGCAGCAGAAGAAGTCTTCCTTGTATTTTGTTGTTTCTATCTATCCGTATTCAGACAGTAGGATAGTGTATTATTCATGTTATGTATATTCTACTAGTTTCCATAGCTTGTGACACCAGGTTCCAGCACACACAGTGGTAAACGTTATTTTGGTTTGTATAACTGTCTTTTCATTTTATTTATCCCTGCTGGTTTATCATTTTAAATTTGGTAAAACTTCTATCATAATGGTTTTTAGTATGGGTAAATTGGTATTTAATTATTCTTCCGCATTGGCTGGCCTGACAAATGGTGTCGGGCGCCATCACGACCTATTATGGAAAATGGGTCGTGACAACATGGTATCAGAGCACTAGGTTCACGTAGGTCTCACAAGTTACGGGCAAACCTAATAGAGTCTTGTAGATCGGTATGGAGACATCTGTATTTATCTTCGAGGGGCTATAGGGTGTTAGGAAAGACTACTCTGTATTCATTTCCATCATGCATTGGTCAGTATACTAAATTTCCTCTTCCATTCTCTCACAGATGGTGAGGACTCGTACCGCCGACGTTCCGAACCCGGGAGGAGTTGCTCCCCCCGTTGCCAGAGGCCAAGGTAGAGGCCGGGGGAGGGCACCGGCCCATGGTAGGGGAAGAGGGCGTCCCAGAGCTATTCCAGTTGCACCACCAGCAGACCATGCGAGGGATCCCACTATTGAGGAGCAGGACGAGGCGTCCGCAGTTGTGCCTACTCCAGCAGATTTCATGACTGCGCTGGGATTTCAGGAGGTTATGGGCCGTATGCTTCGGTTCATTGACACCATGACACAAACTGGTTTATTTCCAGCAGATCCAGCTGCTTCGCAGGCAGGAGAGGGAGCACAGACCCCTACTGCTCAGGCTCCAGTTTATGCAGCTGCGGTATATCAGATCCTGGGTGCACTACCCACAGAGAGGGTTCGGCCAGTTGCTGCAGCGGTACCCCAACCTAGGTCGGTTGCGGAGTTTGATCCGCAGAAGTTACTAGACAAATGGACCAGACTTCACCCCCCAGTCTTCGGAGGTGAGCGTCATGAGGACGCCCAGGATTTCATCGACAGATGCAGGGACAGACTGCACGCTATGAGGATATTGGAGTCGCATGGAGTAGACTTCACTACTTTTTAGCTTGAGGGCAGGGCCCGTAGGTGGTGGCTGTCCTAGGTTCTTGGTAGGCCCACCAGTTCTCCTCCCATCCCTTAGGGTCAGTTTGTACAGTTGTTCCTGGATAAGTATATTCTGCCTTCTGAGAGGGAAGAGCTGTAGTATCAGTTTGAGCACCTTGAGCAGGGTCAGATGTCTGTGATCGACTACGAGGCGAGGTTTTCTAAGTTATTTTGCCATGCACTTATGATACTCCCTACAGATGCAGAGAGACTGCAGAGGTTTGTCGTCGGGTTGCATCCCAGTATTCGATCGGGTATGGCCCGAGAGGTGGAGATGGGTACAGAGTACCAGCTTATGATCGAGATTGCTCGCCGGATTGAGGGGTATCGTCAGAGGGGTAGGGAGAAGATGTAGCAGGACAAGAGAGCCAGATTTTTTGGAGAGTTCAGAGGTGCCTCAATTAGGGGCAGAGGTCAGTATGGGAGGGGTCAGCCCAGTAGGCCCCCATCTTTAGCACCACCACCTCCCGCCCGGGGTACTCCAGCACGCCCCTATTTCAGTGCCATGCCTGAGAGCTCCTACCGCCCGCCAGCTATTCAGGGTTCTTCCAGCGGATATTCAGGTCCTCAAGGTTCTTCTGGTCCCTACTTCAGTGCTATGCCAAAGACTTCATATCGTCCACCGGCTATCCAGGCTCCTCCCATGGGATCTACGAGTCATCAAGGATAGTCATCAGGGCAGTAGGTCACCGCACCATGTTGTTTTGAGTGTGGTGACACAGGCCACATGAGGAGATCCTACCCCAATCTTAAGGGCAAGGCAGTACAGCAGGGGTAGCAGCCCACGACTCTAGCACCAGAGGCCCAGCCACCTAGAGGTAAAATGCAGAGTGGTAGAGGCCGATTCAGAGGTGGAGGCCAGACAGGGAGAGGTCAGTCAGTTACTCCTCAAGCAGGTGGAGGCCAGACAGCCGGCGCTCCAGCCAGATTCTATGTTGTTCCAGCCAGGCCGAATGCATTGGCCTCAAATGCCGTCATCACAAGTACTATCTCCATCAGCGGTAGAGATGCGTCGGTATTATTTGATCCAGGGTCCACTTATTCTTATGTATCATCTCTATTTGCTCGTTTCCTAGCTATTTCTCCTGAGCCTTTGGGTGCTCATGTTCATGTGTCCACTTCTGTGGGCGATTCTGTGGTTGTGAACTGAGTCTACCAGTCTTGTATGGTTACTTTCTGTGGTTTTGAGACTAGAGCATATCTTATGTTGCTCGATATGGTCGATTTTGAGGTTATCCTGGGCATGGATTGGTTATCTCCATATCACGCTATTCTAGATTGCCATGCCAAGGCTATTTATCTAGCGATGCCGGGGTTGCCGAGATTGGAATGGAAGGGCTCCAAAGTTGATACGCCTAGTAGGGTCATTTCTTTCCTGAAGGCTCAGCGCATGGTGGAGAAGGGGTGCCTGGCTTATCTAGCTTATGTGCGAGACACCACTGCAGAGTCTCCCACGATTGATTCAGTGCCAGTAGTTCGAGAGTTTGCCGATGTTTTTCCTTCTGATCTTCCTGGCGTGCCTCCGGACCGTGATATTGATTTCTGTATTGATTTGGCTCCAGGCACTCAGCCTATATCTATTCTACCATACCGTATGGCTCTTAGGGAGTTGGAGGAGTTGTTAGCAAAGGGGTTTGCTAGGCCCAGTGTATCGCCTTGGGGTGCACCAGTGCTATTTGTGAAGAAGAAGGATGGGACTATGCGGATGTGCATTGATTACCGCCAGTTGAACAAAGTCACCATCAAGAACAAGTATCCATTGCCCCGTATTGATGATTTGTTTGACTGGCTGCAGGGTGCTAGGGTGTTCTCTAAGATTGACTTGAGGTCAGGGTATCATCAGCTGAAGATTTGGGATTCAGATGTTCCAAAAACTGCATTCAGGACTAGGTATGGCTGCTATGAGTTTTTGGTGATGTCCTTTAGCTTAACTAATGCTCCAGCAACATTTATAGATTTGATGAACAGGGTGTTCAGGCCTTATATTGATTCTTTTGTCATCGTCTTCATTGACGACATCTTGATATACTCACGTAGCCTGGGGGAGCACGAGCAGCATTTGAGAGTAGTGCTTCAGACCTTGCGAGAGCAGAAGCTTTATGCTAAGTTCTCCAAGTGTGAGTTTTGGCTAGAGTCAGTAGCATTCTTGGGGCATATAGTGTCAGGAGAGGGTATTAAGGTGGATCCCAAGAAGATTGAGGCAGTTCAGAGTTGGCCACGTCCTACTTCAGTGACCGAGATCAGGAGCTTCTTGGGGTTAGCAGGCTATTACCGGCGATTTGTGCAGGGCTTTTCATCTATTGCATCACCTTTGACCAGATTGACCCAAAAGGGTGCCCCATTCTGTTGGTCCGATGATTGTGAGGAGAGCTTCCAGAAGCTCAAGACGGCTTTGACCACGACACCAGTTCTTGTATTGCCTTCCGGTTCAGGGATGTATACAGTGTATTGCGATGCTTCTCGTGTTGGCTTGGGATGTGTATTGATGCAGGAGAGGCGAGTTATTGCATATGCTTCACGTCAGCTGAAGGTTCATGAGAAAAATTACCCTGTGCACGATCTAGAGTTGGCGGCGATTGTTCATGCTCTTAAGATATGGAGGCATTATTTATATGGAGTGTCATGTGAGGTTTATACAGACCATCGCAGCTTGCAGCATTTGTTCAAGCAGAGGGATCTTAATTTGAGGCAGCGCAGGTGGCTTGAGCTACTAAAGGATTATGACATTACCATTCTTTATCATCCAGGCAAGGCAAATGTGGTTGCGGATGCCTTGAGTAGGAAGGCGGAGAGTATGGGTAGCTTGGCATTTATTCCTGCTGAGATGAGACCATTAGCTTTGGACGTTCAGTCTTTAGCTAGCAGACTTGTGAGATTGGATATTTCAGAGCCCAGCCGGGTCCTAGCATGTGTGGTTGCTCAGTCTTCGTTGTTGGGGGAGATTAAGGCCCGACAGCTCGATGATCCACATTTGGCAGTTCTCAGAGAGACGGTACTTCAGGGAGGTGCCAAGGAGATTTCTATTGGCGAGGATGGTGTGTTACGGCTTCAGGGCCGTGTATGTGTTCCTAATATTGATGGCTTGAGAGAGAGAGTTCTAGAGGAGGCCCACAGTTCGAGGTACTCCATTCATCCAGGTGCCACGAAGATGTATCGTGACTTGAGGCAGCATTACTGGTGGCGGAGGATGAAGAAGGACATTGCGGAGTATGCGGCTAAATGTTTGAATTGCCAGCAGGTCAAGCATGAGCACCAGAGGCCAGGTGGCCTACTTCAGCGGATGCCCATTCCGGAATGGAAGTGGGAGCACATCACTATGGATTTCGTGGTTTGGTTGCCGCGGACTCAGCGAAAGGTTGATTCAGTGTGGGTTATTGTGGATAGATTGACCAAGTCCGCCCATTTCATTCCAGTGGCGACTACTTATACGTTAGAGAGGTATGCTCGGATTTACATTCGGGAGATAGTGAGGTTGCACGGTGTGCCGGTCTCCATCATATCAGACAGAGGCCCTCAGTTCAATTCCCATTTCTGGAGAGCTGTTCAGAGTGAATTGGGGACCCGCGTGGACCTTAGCACGGCATTCCATCCTCAAACCGACGGGTAGTTGGAGCGGACAATTCAGATTTTAGGGGATATACTTAGAGCATGCGTGATTGACTTTGGAGGGCAGTGGGATCAGTTCTTACCCTTGGCGGAGTTTGCATTTAATAACAGCTATTAGTCCAGCATAGAGATGGCCCCGTATGAGGCATTATATGGTCGGTGTTGTCGTTCTCTGATCGGGTGGTTTGAGCCTGGTGAGGCTAGGTTGTTTGGTACAGACTTGGTTCAGGATGCCTTGGATAAGGTAAAGTTAATTCAGGAGAGACTGCGCACAGCTCAGTCCAGGCAGAAGAGTTACACGGATCAGAAGGCGCGTGATGTATCATTTATGGTTGGCGAGAAGGTTCTCTTGAAGGTTTCGCTTATGAAGGGCATTATGAGATTCAGAAAGAAGGGCAAGTTGAGCCCAAGGTTTATTGGCCCCTTTGAGGTATTGAGGCGAGTTGGGGAGGTTGCCTATGAGCTTGCGTTACCTCCCAGTTTATCAGGAGTTCATCCAGTGTTCCATGTATCGATGCTCCGGAAGTATCATGCCGACTATTCGCATGTGTTGGATTCCAGTACCATTCGGTTAAATGAGAGCTTGGACTACAAGGATGAGCCAGTTGCAATTGTTGATAGATAGGACCGCCAGTTAAGGTCCAAGAGGATTTCTACGGTAAAAGTCCAGTGGAGGGGCCAACCAGTCGAGGAGGCGACCTGGGAGTCCGAGGAGGACATGCGGAGCCGATATCCCCACTTATTCAACAGTCCAGGTATTTTTTTCTATGTCCGTTTGAGGACGAACGTTTGTTTAAGAGGTGGAGGATGTAACGACCTGACTGGTTGTTTTGCATTTTCGAACCCCGTTCCCTTAAATAATACTTTCTGCACTTGCTTTAGCTAAATTTTGACTTGCGGGGACGGGTGGTTCGGAAGTTAGAAGAGTTCTGAGCGAGATTAAGCCTAGTTGCTTCTTTAAGTTCCTTTAAAAAGGCCAAGTTTGACTTCGGTTAATATTTTGGGGAAACGGACCCGGAATAATGATTTCACAATTTTTAAGGGTCCGCGGGAAAATATGGGACCTGGGCGTATGCCCGGAATCAAATTCCGAGGTCCCTAGCCCGAGTAAAGAATTTTTATGTAAAATTGTTAAGTTTAAGTTTCAAAGAAATAAATAAACTAAGAAATCATTGTTTTAATAGGTATTGGGTTCGGATTTCAATTCCGAAACTTGGTACAAGTCTGAAATATCAGTTAAGACCTACCCGTAAAATTTGGTGTCAATCCGAGTAGTTTAAGGGCGTTTTGACCCGTTGAAGGAGAATTAAGAACTTGAAGTTCAATGAATTGATTCATTTGGTTTTGGGGGTTGATTCCTCGATTCAGCGTTGTTTTGAGTGTTTCAAGGATTTGAGTAGGTCCGTCTCGTGATTTCAGAGTTGTCGGTATGTTCGGGCGGGGCTCGGGAACCCCGAGCGTCAAATGGTCGAGGTTCGAGTGAAGTTGAAAACTTAGGAAAAACTCCATCTGCTGCTTCTGTCATAACCGTTTCTGCAGTTCTTGGACCGCAGAAGCGAGACCGCGGAAGCGGTTGCCTCATCGCGGAAGCAGAAAGGATCAAGTCCTGGGAAACCGCAAAAGCGGCCCAGGGACCGCAGAAGCGGTCCCGCTCCTGCGACCTCTGGACCGTAGAAGCGGTCCGGCTCAGTTCCCCTATTTCGCAGAAGCGGCCTTGGGACCGCATAAGTGATTCCGCCTATGCGGACCCTAGACCGCAGAAGCGATCGAGCCCCAGTTGCCAAGAAGCCGCATAAGCGGCCATTTTTTGCAGAAGCGGAACCCGCAGAAACGGGATTTCTCCCGCAGAAGCGAAAATCGCTGGGGACATAAGCTCATTTAATACGAGCTGAAGCTCATTTCTTCCACATTTCTTCCAACACTTAGGCGATTCCAAAGGGGGAGTTTCCACACATCATTGCAAGGTAATTAATCCCCACTCATTTTTAGTTCAAATACATAAACATTAGGTAGATTTAATACTAAAATTAGGTAAAAGTCAAGGTATTAGTGTTAGACCTAGGGTTTAACCAAAACTAAAATTTAATCCTATAATTTGCTATGGAATGAACTATAAATCATATATTTGTGATCCTTAGGTGATAGAGAACAACTTCCTTCAAACAAATATTGGAATCCGGGCACGTGGGCCCGGGGCGAAATTTAGGAAACTCGTATTTATGGTTAGGAAATTGTTCAAATAACTAGAATTCGACCTCGTAAGCTCTTATTGACTAGCTAGTTCTTGCTTATTTTAATTAGTTGGTGCTCGTTTGGCTACAAATTAAGGGTTTGGGTTTTTTCTTGTTATCGAAAGTGCGCTTCAGAGCGAGATGAGTCTCCTTTCTAACCTCGTCAGAGGGAATTTTCCCCTTAGGATTATGTTTGAGTGTTTGTTGCTAAATGCGGGGACTACGCACGCTTTAGGTAACGAGAGCCCGTGCGTAGCTACTACAATGTTAAATGTCCGGGTAGTTTAGGACCTACAACATGCCTATTAAATATATCTCTTGTGTTAAATTGTTGTTATGAACACCTAGTATGTACTAGAGACTTAAAAAGGGGATATGAGCATATTTCTATAGTTAATTGAATTTGAATTGGTATTTTGACCATTTATGTGTCATGTGTGTGAACTTGATATTTTATCCTTATTTGTGGATCGGGCTGATCGCCTCGGTATGAATAGATGCATTTATAGGCACGCCGTCGACCCTCGGCAAGTGCATAGTTTATTTCTATTGGTTCAGGCCATCGCCTCGGTATTATGTGCGCATGTTAATTGTGGAAAATCTTATACATGCTTTGTGTTGCCATTATCTCATATGATGAACTATAAACTTGATGTTGTAAGATTCTTGACTTATGCCACTTGCTGTAAACTGTTGATACTTGTAAATCCCATGTTTTGAATACATCATACGTATGTGTGTATATATATATATATATATATATATATATATAAAAAATTGACCTTAGTAAGTATCAAGTCGACCTCTCGTCTCTACTTCTTCGAGATTAGACGGGATACTTACTGGGTACATGTTGTTTATGTACTCATGCTACACTTCTGTATTTAAATATATAGAATTTGAGGCAGATGGATCCAGACATCACTCTGGTGCATATCAGTGAGCGCATCTGGGACTTCTACGGTGAGTTGTACTCCCTTCTTGCCGATCCGCAGCCGAAGAAGTCTTCCTTGTATTTTGTTGTTTCTGTTATCATGATTCAGACAGTAGGACAGGGTATTATTCGTGTAATGTATATTCTACTAGTTGCCCGTAGCTTGTGACACCAGGTTCTGGCACACACAGTGGTAAACGTTATTTTGGGTTGTATAATTGTCTTTTCATTTTATTTATCCCTGCTGGTTTATGATTTTAAATTTGGGAAAACTTCTATCATAATGGATTTTAGTAAGGGTAAATTGGGATTTAATTATTCTTCCGTGTTGGCTGTCCTGACAATTGGTGTCGGGTGCGATCACGACCTATTATGGAAAATGGGTCATGACATAAGACATTCAAGTAAATCACCAACCAATGAAAACGGATAAACATAATGGACAAAGACTGCACGGCATCATCAATCGTGATTTTACCCCTCAACCTCACCATGAAACAACTATTATTGCACAGTATCACCCTTCGTGCTTTTACTCTAAATCTCTCCATGAATCGATAAATATGGCAGGGCATCACCCTTCGTGCTTTTAGTCTCAATTTCTTCATAAAACGATAAATACGGCATAACATCACCCTTCATGCTTTAACCTTCTTCCTCACCATATATTAATCAGTAAAAAAAGCAATAAACAGCACGGTATCGCCCTTCGTACTTTACCACTCTCCCTTACCATGTAGCAATGAATATAAGCATTTGGAAAATAGAATAAACAAGAATAAACCTTATGTCAACAACGGTCCCAAAATACGAAACCTCAAGTTCAAAAAATACTCAATTATCACAAATAGTTCATAAATGCGGAAAGAATGATTAATTAAGTAATAAACTAGTCTAAGCATGGATATCATAATCAAAGAAGGCAATAAATTACAAGGAAACAAGTCCCACCCGCATGCTTTAACACAACAACAACGCGTAGATACTTGTCACCTCACATATACGTTGTACCCACATATTTAGACACGTAGTAGATAGGCAAACAAGTTTAAATCCATCAACTCAATGTTAACCAATGCACTTAGCTCGCTCGCAATCGACTCAAAGTTCAACCACGTTTTTGCTTTTCGAACAAGCTTCCAAACCAACCAAATATAGCAAATTATTAATGTAACGACCCGGCCCGTCATCTCATGTATTACAGCCCTATTTTCCCCAATTATTTCTTCTTCATGTTCCATTATTGTCATCGGGTGATCTAGAGTCGAATTGGATTGGTTTGGATAGGAAGTGAGACACTTAGTCTCTTTAAGAAAGGCTTGATTTGGAAAAGTCAACCGGATGTTGACTTATGAGTTAGAGGGCTCGGATGTGAATTCCGGTGACTTGATTAGATTCGGGAGGTGATTTGTGACTTAGGAGCATGATCAGAAGTGATTTTGGAGGTCCGGTGTAGAATTACGCTTGAATTGGCGAAGTTAGTATTTTGGCGAAATCCAGTTGATAGGTGAGATTTTGATCCGAGGGTCGGAATGGAATTTCGAAAGTTGTAGTAGCTTTGTTAGGTGATTTTGGATATGTGTGTAAATTTTCAAGTAATTCTGAGGTGTTTTGGTTGGGTTTTTGATCGAATGTGCAATTCGGACGTTTTTTAGAAACTTAGGCTTTAATCCGATGTGATTTAATGGTTTTAGCATTGTTTGCTGTGTTTTGAGGGTTGGAACAAGTTTGAATGAGGTGTTAGGATGTGTTGGTGTTTTTGGTTAAGGTCCCAGGGGCCTCGGGGTGATTAAATGAGAGTTTTGAAGTTTTGCTGCAGGTTCATTTTGTTGTCATCTAGTATTTCCGCTTTTGAAGAAATGGACCGCAGAAGCGGTTCTGCAGAAGTGAGTAAAGGAGCGCAGAAGCAATTTTCGTGTGGATTTGAGAAGTTCCGCAGAAGCAGAACATGGTTCGCATTAGCGGGTCCGCAGGAGCAGACATTTAGCCACAGAAGCGGTTTTGGGCGATCCATAGAAGAGGAATCCTAGTCGCATAAGCGAAAGTTGGATTTTTTAAATGAAGACCGCAAAAGCGAGGTTTTGGCTGCAGAAGCGGGACCGCATAAGCGAAAAATGACTGTGGACAGAAGGGTTTAAATGTTATATTTGATCCACGAGCAAGAGGTAGTTTCCACTATTTTTGAGCGACTTGGAGAGCTTTAGGCGAGATTTTTTTAGGGCTTTGACTGAGAATCGATTGGAGGTAAGTCCCTTGGCCTAATTATTCAAGTTTATGGTATGATAATCATGTAAATTGGTGGAAATTCATCAAAAAGGGGGTAAGTTAGGGCTTGAAAATTCTCAGTTAAAATTGAAATTTGGAGGGTCAGACTGACTCCGATTTTGGTAAATCTGATATGTGTAGACTCGTGGCAAGACGAGGTTTTCGGTGATGTAAATTTATAATTTTTTGAGAAGTGGGCGAGGGGCTCGGGTTTTGCCAACTTCGTGATTTTTGGTATTTTTCGAGTCTTTTCGATTGGGTTATGTTTCTTTGACCTATAGTAATGTATTTCTTGTGGTTTTGATCAGATTCAACACATGAGGAGGTTGATTCGAGAGGAAAAGACATAGCGAAATAGACTTGTGGCCAGCTTGAGGTGAGTAATAGATGTAGATGATGACCTGAGGGTTTGAGACCCCGGTATATCGCATTGTGACGCTATATTGAGGCGAGACACATACTCTATAATGAGTGCATGGTCGTTTGTGATTGGGGAACGCGACTTAGTCCATCCCGAATGATATTCATACTGTGTTCTTGACTAGAGATTGATTGGTAATCATCCTACTTGGAGTTTATGGATATATTTGGGCTTTGTGCCGATTACTTGAATCCCTTAGGGATTATTATCACTGTTTCCATGATACTTAGCATGTTAAATCATTTCAGTCATGAGTTAAACACTGTTTTGAAATATCCAGTCATACTTCTAAAGTTTTAAAACTTAAACTACATTTTCTAACGTTTGGAGCTAAGAACTATTACTTGACATTGCCCTAGTGGCTCACTTGCATATTCTGGACTGAGTATGGATCGGGCTGCATGCCGAAGCGATGTTATGATGATATTGCGCTTGGGTTGTAGGAGCCCCTCCGGAGTATGAACCCCCACAGTGACTGTAGGTACCCAAATGGATCGAACTGTGCGCCGTAGCGGTCATGTGCATTGCATTGCATTCATGCATTGATATTTATCTGATCTACTTGTCATTGTTTTGTTGCTATTTCACCGTTAATTATGCTGAATTGCTGGTTATAGCTTTACATTGTGGTATTTCGTGAATTCTTATCTTCAATCATTATATATGCCTATTACTCACTGAGTTGGAGTACTCACTTTACTCCCTGCACCATGTGTGCAGATACAAGTGTTCCAGAGGCTTAGTGGCATTGTTGCTGCTCTCCAAATTATCTCAGGAGTTGTCGAGGTAGCTGTCTTGCGTCCGTAGGACCCGACTCCTCCTCTTATCTCTTTTGATTTTGCATCCTAGACTCTTTTATGCTTCGAGTTTACTACACAGTTGTATTAGAGGCTCTAAACTCGTGACCCCAGATCTGTTGGGAGTTGTTTTGTCAGTTATTCTGGTTTTCCGTGTAGTTTCTATTTACTATCGGATTATTAGTCTTGTTAACTGCTAAATTAACTTAATCATCTGGTAATGAGATTTTGTGTTTGGGTTGAGAGTGTTCAAATGGTCGGGCTTGCCTAGCAATCGTGTTGGGCGTCATCATGACTGGGATTGGGGACATGACAAGTTGGTATCAGAGCCTAGGTTACTAGGCCTCACGAGTCTTGAGCCGGTTTAGTAGATTCTCGCGGATCGGTACGGATACGTCTGTAGAACCTTTAGGAACACTTCATATTCTTGAAACTATTGTCGTGCGGCTTTATTGATCCGAGAACTAAGCTTCTGCATTCTATTCTCTCACAGATGGCGAGAACCCGTGCTACCAGACGTCGCGGACGACCACCATTAGCACCCACTAGAGGCCGTGGGCGCGGTCGTGGTCGTGGTCAAGGCAGACCAGCGAGGGAAGCACCTGCAGATCCACCAGCTGCCCCGGTTCAGGACCAGCCTCCAGCTGTAGATGCTCAAGCAGTACCTGTTCAGGAACCGGCAGTGCCCATTGTGATTCCTTGTCTCCAGGAGGCTTTAGCTCAGATACTATCCATCTGCACTAGCCTGGCTCAGGCAGTCTCAACCACTACTGTAGCAGCTACCTCACAGACCAGGGGTGGTCATCAGACCCCTGCTGCTCGCACACCTGAGCAGGTTGTTCAGGGATTGCAGACACCGGGAGCGTTTCCAGCTCAGCCTGTTGCACCAGCAGCACCAGCCGCACCAGTTGCACCAGCTCCAGCCTATGTGGTTCCAGCTATGCCAGATGATGAGCAGCGTCATCTTGAGAGATTTGGCAGGCTTCAACCTCTGACGTTCAGTGGTACTGAGGGCGAGGATGCCCAGGGTTTTCTAGATAAGTGCCAGCGTATGCTTCGCACGGCAGGGATCTTAGAGTCGAGTGGTGTGGATTTTACTACCTTCCAGTTCTCAGGGCCTGCATTTACATGGTGGGAGGAGTTTGAGTGGCGTAGGCCTGTTGGAGCAGCGCCCCTTACATGGCAGCAGTTCTCCGCTCTCTTTCTGGAGAAGTATGTGCCGCAGTCTCGCAGGGAGGAGCTGCGTCGTCAGTTCGAGTGGTTGATTCAGGGGGACATGTCTGTGACCCAGTACGAGATGAGGTTTACGCAATTAGCTCGGCATGCTACATGGATGATCCCAACTAATTCGAAGAGGATTAGGAGGTTCGTGGATGGCCTCAATTATCCACTCCGCATTTTGATCACTAGAGAGAGGGTTATGGGTGCTTCGTTCGAGGAGGTAGTCGCTATGGCTCGAGAGATTGAGATAGCTCGTCGTCGGGAGCGTGAGGAGAGGGAGCCCATGAGGCCTCGAGGCTCAGGTAGCTTCAGTGGTGCTCCGTCTAGGGGCCAGTTCCAGCGTGGCAGAGGTCATTCCTTCAGGCCTCCTCAGTTAGGTCGTCCAGAGTACAGTGGGGCTTTTTCAGGCCGTGGTCCTCAGGGGTTTCAGTAGGGCTAGTCTTCACTTAGTGCCCTTCCAACTAAGAGCTCTACTCCTACCTCTTCAACCCAGGGTTTATCTGCAGCGACGGGTTCCCTTCAGTCCCCTTCTCCGGTACCAGGCAGTTGCTTCGAGTGCGGTGAGTTTGGCCATATGAGGAGACAGTGTCCTCGGCTTCATGGTGGTCAATCTCAGCAGAGGGATCAACCCTCCTCTTCTACTCCATCTACTACAGCACCCTCCCAGTCAAGTAGGGGTGGGGACCAGGCAGGTAGAGGCCACCCCAGGGGTGGAGACCGATCTGGTGGCGGTCAGGCTCGATTCTATGCTCTCCCAGACAGGAGGGACGCCATTGCATAAGATGCTGTTATCACAGGTATTATCTTATTCTGCCACAGGGATGCCTCTGTCTTGTTTGATCCCAGTTCTACCTACTCTTATGTGTCTTCATATTTTACCCATCATCTGGGTACAACCCGTGGTTGTCTTGCCTTGCCTGTGCATGTATCTACCCCGGTAGGTGATACTGTTGTTGTAGACCATGTGTATCGGTCTTGTCTGGTGACCAGGGTCTGAAGACCCGAGTCGACTTGTTGTTGTTAGGAATGGTGGATATTTATGTTATTCTGGGTATGGACTGGCTATCTCCGTACAATGCTATTCTGGACTATCATGCCAAGACAGTTATGTTGGCTATTTCGGGTGTTCCGAGGATTGAGTGGCGTGGTATGACTGACTATGTTCCTAGCAGGGTGATTTCTTTCCTGAAGGCCCAGCGGATGGTTGGGAAAGGTTGTCTATCCTATTTGGATTTTGTAAGAGATGTTGGAGCTGAGACTCCTAGTCTTGATTCTATTCCCATTGTGAGGGACTTCCCTGATGTGTTTCCTGCTGACCTGCCAGGCATGCCACTGGACAGGGACATTGAATTTGGTATTGATCATGTGCTGGGCACTCAACCCATTTCTATTCCTCCGTATCATATGGCACCGACGGAGTTGAAGGAACTAAAGGATCAGCTTCAGGAATTCCTAGATATGGGGTTTATTCATCCTAGTGTATCACCGTGGAGTGCACCGGTCCTATTTGTGAAGAAGAAGGATGGCACGATGAGAATGTGCATTGACTACAGGAAGTTGAACAAGGTGACAGTGAAGACCAAGTATCCACTATCGCGTATTGATGATTTGTTTGACCAGCTCCAGGGGGCAAAGGTATTCTCCAAGATTGATCACCGTTCAGGCCATCACCAGCTGAACATTAGGGATTCAGATAATATGAAGACGGCCTTCAGGACTAGATATGGGCACTATAAGTTTCTAGTTATGTCTTTTGGGCTGACTAATGCCCCAGCCGCATTCATGCATCTGATGAACATTGTATTTCGGTCGTATTCTGATTCATTTATTATCGTTTTTATTGATGATATCCTAGTATACTCACGTAGCCAGGAGGAGCATGCTCAGCATTTTAGAGTGGTATTACAAAGATTGAGGGAGGAGAAGCTTTATGCAAAGTTCTCCAGGTGTGAGTTTTGGCTTGGTTCTGTGGCTTTTCTGGGGCACGTGGTGTCCAGTGATGGTATTCAGGTTGATCCAAAGAAGATAGAGGCAGTGCAGAGTTGTCCTAGATCGTCATCAGCCACAGAGATTCGGAGTTTCCTTGATTTGGCAGGATATTATCGCCGACTAGTCTAGGGTTTTTCATCTATTGCTTTGCCCTTGACCAAATTGACGCAGAAGGGTGCACCATTTGTATGGTCGGACGAGTGCGAGGAGAGCTTTCAGAAGCTCAAGACAGCTTTGACCACAGCTCTACTGTTGGTTTTGCCATCAGCTTCAGGTTCTTACACCGTGTATTATGATGCTTCGAGAGTTGGGATCGGATGTGTGTTGATGCAGGTAGGTAAAGCTAATGCATATGCTTCTCCTCAGTTGAAGCCTCATAAGAAGAACTACCCCTTACATGATTTGGAGTTGGCTACTATAGTTCATGCTTTAAAGATTTGGAGGTATTACTTATATGGCGTATCTTATGATGTGTATACTGATCATCGCAGCCTTCAGCATTTGTTCAAACAGAAAGATCTTAATTTGAGGCAGCGAAGGTGGCTTGAGTTACTCAAGTACTATGATATTACCATATTGTATCACTCGGGAAAGGCCAATGTAATGGCCGATGCTTTGAACCGGAAGGCAGTTAGTGTGGGTAGTTTGGCATACATTCCAGTTGGGGATAGGCCCTTTGCAATCGATGTCCAAGCTTTGGCCAATCGGATGGTGAGGCTAGATATTTTTGATCCTAATCGAGTGTTGGCTTGTGTGGTTTCTCGGTCTTCCCTGTATGACCGCATTAGAGAGCGTCAGTATGATGATCCGCATTTGCTTGTCCTTAAGGACAGGGTCCAGCATGATGATGCCAGAGATGTGACTATTGATGATGAGGGTGTGTTGAGGATGCAGGGCCGAATTTGCATGCCCAATGTGGATGGGCTTCGGGAGTTGATATTAGAGGAGGCCCATAGCTCACGGTATTCCATTCATCCGGGTGCCACGAAGATGTATCAGGATTTGAGACAGCATTACTGGTGGAGGAGAATGAAGAAGGATATTGTGAGTCATGTAGCTCGGTGTCTCAACTGTCAGCAGGTGAAATATGAGCATCAGAGGCCCGGTGGTGTACTTCAGCGCATGGATATTCCCGAGTGGAAGTGGGAAAGGATTACTATGGATTTTGTGAGTGGTCTCCCTCGGGCATCGAGGAAGTTTGATTTGATTTGGGTGATTATGGATCGGCTAACCAAGTCCACGCACTTCATTTTGATGTGTACTACCTATTCTTTGGAGTGGTTAGCAGAGATTTTCATCCGGGAGATTGTTTGGTTGCATGGGGTCCCAGCTTCTATTATCTCAGATAGGGGTACTCAGTTTACTTCCCAGTTTTGGAGGACTTTTCAGAGAGAGTTAGGTACCCAGGTAGAGTTGAGCACAGCGTTTCATCCTCAAACGGATGGGCAGTCCGAGCATACTATCCAGATATTAGAGGACATGTTGTGTATCTGTGTTATTGATTTTGGAGGTTCTTGGGCTGAGTTCTTACCACTGGCAGAGTTTGCCTACAACAACAGCTATCAGTCCAGCATTCAGATGGCACCGTATGAGGCCTTATATGGGAGACATTGTAGATCATCGGTTGGTTGGTTTGAGCCTGGCGAGGCTAGGCTATTGGGGACAGAGTTGGTCCAGGATGCCTTAGATAAGGTGAAAGTGATCCAGGAGATACTTCGTACAGCTCAGTCGCGTCAGAAGAGTTATGCGGACAGGAAGGTTCGAGATGTATCTTATATGGTGGGTGAGAAGTTCTTGTTGAAGGTTTTGCCTATGAATGGCGTTATGAGATTTGGGAAGAAAGGGAAGTTGAGTCCGGATTTCATTGGACCTTTTGAGATACTTAGGAGGATTGGGGAGGTGGCCTATATGCTTTCTTTGCCACCCAGCTTGTCGGGGGTTTATCCGGTATTTCATGTTTCTATGCTCCAAAAGTATGTTGGGGACCCGTCTCATGTGTTAGACTTCAGCACGGTCCAGTTGGATGATGATTTGACCTATGATGTAGAGCTAATGGCTATTTTGGGTCATCAGGTTCGGAGATTGAGATCAAAGGATATAGCTTCGGTGAAGGTGCAGTGGAGAGGTCGGCCCGTAGAGGAGGCTACCTAGGAGACCGAGCAGGAGATGCGGAGCAGATATCCTCACCGATTTGAGGTTCCAGGTATGTTTCTTGACCCATTCGAGGACGAGCGTTTGTTTAAGTTGGGGAGGATGCAACGACCCGGCCTGTCATCTCATGTATTACAGCCCCGTTTTCCCTAATTATTGCTTCTTTATGTTCCATTATTGTCATCGGGTGAGCTAGAGTCGAATTGGATTGGTTTGGATAGGAAGTGAGACAGTCTCTTTAAGGAAGGCTTGGTTTGGAAAAGTCAATCGGATGTTGACTTATGAGTTAGAGGGCTCGGATGTGAATTCCGGTGATTCGGTTAGCTTTGGGAGGTGATTTGTGACTTAGAAGCGTGATCAGAAGTGATTTTGGAGGTCCGGTGTAGAATTAGGCTTGAATTGGCGAAGTCAGTATTTTGAGGAAATCCGGTTGGTAGGTGAGATTTTGATCCGAGGGTCGGAATGGAATTTTGAAAGTTGCAGTAGCTCCGTTAGGTGATTTTGCATATGTGTGTACAAGTTCAGGTCATTCGGAGGTGTTTTGGTCGTGTTTTTGATCGAATGTGCCATTCAGAAGTTTTTAAGAAACTTAGGCTTGAATCTGATATGATTTAATGGTTTTAGCATTGTTTGATGTGTTTTGAGGGGTGGAACAAGTTTGAATGAGGTGTTAGGATGTGTTGGTGTTTTTGGTTGAGGTCCCGGGGGCCTCGGGGTGAGTTCGGGTGATTAAACGAGAGTTTTGAAGTTTTGCTACAGGTTCATTTTGCTGTCATCTGGTATTTCCGCTTCTGCGAAAATGGACCGCAGAAGTGGCTCCGCAGAAGCGAGTAAAGGAGCGCAGAAGCGATTTGTGTGTGGAGTTGAGAAGTTCCGCAAAAGCGGAACGTGGTTCGCATTAGCGGGTCCGCAGGAGCGGACATTTAGCCGCAGAAGCGTTTTTGGGCGATCCGCAGAAGTGGAATCCTAGTCGCATAAGCGGAAGTTGGATTTTTTAAATGAAGACCGCAAAAGCGGGGTTTTGGCCGCAGAAGCAGTCTCGCATAAGCAGAAGCGGGACCGGAGAAGCAAAAAATGACTGTGTATAGAAGGGTTTAAATGTTATATTTCATCCGCGAGCAAGAGGTAGTTTCCACCATTTTTGAGTGACTTGGAGAGCTTTGGGCGAGATTGTTTTAGGGTTTTGACTGAGAATCGATTGAAGGTAAATACCTTGGCCTAATTATTCAAGTTTATGGTAGGATTAACATGTAAATTGCTTGAAATTCATCAAAAAGGGGGCAAGTTAGGGCTTGAGAAATTCTCAATTAAAATTGGAATTTGGAGGGTCAAATGGACTCCGATTTTGGTAAATCTGATATGTGTAGACTCGTGGCGAGACGAGGTTTCCGGCGATGAAAATTTTATAATTTTTCGAGAAGTGGGCCCAGGACTCGGGTTTTGCCAACTTCGTGATTTTTGGTGTTTTTCGAGTCTTTTTGATTTTGTTATGTTTCTTTGACCTATAGTAATGTATTCCTTGTGGTTTTGATCAGATTCGGCACGCGAGGAGGTTGATTCGAGAGGAAAAGTCATAGCGAGCTAGACTTGTGGCCGGCTTGAGGTGAGTAATAGATGTAGATGATGACCTGAGGGTTTGAAACCCTGGTATATCGCATTGTGACGCTATATTGAAGCGAGACACGTACTCTATGACGAGTGCGGGGTCGTTTGTGATTGGGGACCGCAACTTAGTCTGTCCCGAGTGATGTTCATACTGTGTTATTGACTAGAGATTGATTGGTAATCATCCTACTTGGAGTTTATGGATATATTTGGGCTTTGTGCCAATTACTTGAATCCCTTAGGGATTATTATCACTGTTTCCATGATACTTAGCATGTTAAATGATTTCAGTCCTGAGTTAAACACTGTTTTGAAATGTCCAGTCATACTTCTAAGGTTTTAAAACTTAAACTACATTTTCTGACGTTTGGAGCTAAGAGCTATTACTTGACATCGCCCTAGTGGCTCACTTGCATATTCAGGACTGAGTATGGATCGGGCTGCACGCCGCAGTGATGTTATGATGATATTGCGCTTGGGCTGTAGGAGCCCCTCCGGAGTCTGAACGGTGAACGCGGGTTCCCAAATGGATCGGGCTGCGCACCGCAACTGTCATGTGCATTGCATTGCATTCATGCATTGATATTTATTTGATATACATGTCATTGTTTTGTTGCTATTTCACCGTTAATTATGCTGAATTGCTGGTTATAGCTTTACTTTGTAGTATTTTGTGAATTCTTATGTTCAATCATTATATATCCCTATTACTCACTGAGTTAGAGTACTCACCTTACTCCATGCACCATGTGTGCAGATACAGGTATTCCGGAGACTTAGTAGTGTTGTTGCTACTCTCCAGATTATCTCAGGAGTTGTCGAGGTAGTTGTCTGGCTTCCGCAAGACCCGACTCCTCCCCTTATCTCTTTTGATTTCGCATCCTAGACTCTTTTATGCTTCGATTTTACTACACAGTTGTATTAGAGGCTCTAAACTCGTGACCCCAGATCTGTTGGGAGTTGTTTTGTCACTTATTCTAGTTTTTCGTGTGGTTTCTATTTACTATCGGATTATTAATCTTGTTAACTGCTAAATTAGCTTAATCAACTGGTAATGAGATTTTGTGTTTGGGTTGAGAGTGTTCAAATGGTCGAGCTTGCCTAGCAATCGTGTTGGGCACCATCACGACCGGGATTGGGGTCGTGACAAGTTAGTATCAGATCCTAGGTTACTAGGCCTCATGAGTCATGAGCCGGTTTAGTAGAGCCTCACGGATCGGTACGGAGACGTCTGTATTTATCCTCGAGAGGCTGCAGAACCTTTAGGAGACACTTCATATTCTTGAAATTCTTGTTGTGCGGCTTTGTTGATCCAAGAACTAAACTTTTGCATTCTATTCTCTCGCAGATGGCGAGAACCCGTGCTACCGGACGTGGCGGACGACCACCATTACCACCCACTAGAGGCCGTGGGTGCAGTCGTGGTCGTGGTCGAGGCAGACCAGCGATGGCAACACCTACAGATCCACCAGCTGCCCCAGTTCAAGACCAGCCTCCAGCTGTAGATGCTCCAGCAGCACCTGTTCAAGCACCGGCAGTGCCCATTATGATTCCTGGTCTCCAGGAGGCTTTAGCTCAGATAGTATCCGTCTGCAGTGGCCTGGCTCTGGCAGTCTCATCCACTACTGTAGCAGCTACCTCACAGACCGGGGGTGGTCATCAGACCCCCGCTGCTTGCCCACCTGAGGAGGTTGTTCAGGGATTGCAGACACCGGGAGCGGTTCCAGCTCAGCCGATTGCACCATCAGCACCAGCCACACCAGTTGCACTAGCTCCAGCCTATGTGGTTCCAGCTATGCCAGACGATGAGCAGCATCGTCTTGAGAGATTTTGCAGGCTTCAGCCTCTGACGTTAAGTGGTACTGAAGGCGAGGATGCCCAGGGTTTTCTAGATAAGTGCCAGCGTATGCTTCGTACGGTAGGGATCTTAGAGTCGAGTGGTGTGGCTTTTACTACCTTCTGGTTGTCAGGGCCTGCATTTACATGGTGGGAGGAGTTTGAGAGGCATATCCCTATTGGAGTAGTGCCCCTTACATGGCAGCAGTTCTCCACTCTCTTTCTGGAGAAGTATGTGTCGTAGTCTCGTAGGGAGGAGCTGCATCGTCAGTTCAAGTGGTTGATTCAGGGGGTTATGTCTGTGACCCAGTACGAGATGAGGTTTACGCAGTTATCTCGGCATGCTACATGGATGATCCCGACTGATCGGGTGAGGATTAGTAGGTTCGTGGATGGCCTCAACTATCCACTCCGCATTTTGATGACCAAAGAGAGGGTTATGGGTGCTTCGTTCGAGGAGGTAGTTGACATGGCTCGAGGGATTGAGACGGCTCACCGTCGGGAGCGTGAGGAGAGGTAGGCCAAGAGGCCTCGAGGTTCAGGTAGCTTCAGTGGTGCTCCGTCTAGGGGGGTAGTTCCAGCATGGCAGAGGTCGTTCCTTCAGGCCTCCTCAGTCAGGTCGTCCAGAGTACAGTAGGGCTTCTTCAAGCCGTGGTTCTCAGGGGGTTTCAGTAAGGCCAGTCTTCACTTAGTGCCCTTCCAACTAAGAGCTCTACTCCTACCTCTTCAGCCCAGTGTTTATCTGCAGCGAGGGGTTCCCTTCAGTCCCCTTCTCCGGTACCAGACAGTTGCTTCGAGTGCGGTGAGTTTGGCCATATGAGGAGACAGTTTCCTCGGCTTCGTGGCGGTTGGTCTCAGCAGAGGGATCAACCCTCCTCTTCTACTCCATCTTCTACAGCACCCTACCAGTCAAGTAGGGGTGGGGGCCAGACAGCTAGGGGCCACCCTAGGGGTGGAGACTGATTTGGTGGTGGTCAGGCTCGATTCTACGCTCTCCCAGACATGAGGGACGCTATTGCATCAGATGATGTTATCACAGGTATTATCTCAGTCCACCACAGGGATGCCTCTGTCTTGTTTGATCCCGGTTCTACCTACTCTTATGTGTCTTTATATTTTGCCCATCATCTGGGTACGACCCGCGGTTGTGTTGCCTTGCCCGTGCATGTATCTACCCCGGTGGGCGATACTATTGTTGTAGACCATGTGTATCGGTCTTGTTTGGTGACTATTGGGGGTCCGGAGACCCGAGTCGACTTGTTGTTGTTAGGCATAGTGGATTTTGATGTTATTCTGGGTATGGACTGGCTATCTCCGTACCATGGTATTCTCGACTGTCATGCCAAGACAGTTACGTTGGCTGTTCCGGGTGTTCCGAGGATTGAGTGGCGTGGTATGACTGATTATGTTCCTAGCAGGGTGATTTCTTTCTAAATGCCCAGCGGATGGTTGGGAAAGGTTGTCTATCGTATTTGGCTTTT
The DNA here is from genome assembly GCA_026770625.1 of Nicotiana glauca. Taxonomy (NCBI): domain Eukaryota; kingdom Viridiplantae; phylum Streptophyta; class Magnoliopsida; order Solanales; family Solanaceae; genus Nicotiana; species Nicotiana glauca. The sequence goes on along the minus strand of MU771464.1, from coordinate 41,264 downwards.
GTGAGAGATGTTGGAGCTGAGACTCCTAGTCTTGATTCTGTTCCTGTTGTGAGGGACTTCCCTGATGTGTTTCCTGCAGACCTGCCGGGCATGCCACTGAACAGGGATATTGATTTTGGTATTGATCTGGTGCCGGGCACTCAGCCCATTTCCATTCCTCCGTATCGTATGGCACCGGCGGAGTTGAAGGAACTAAAGGATCAGCTTCAGGAACTCCTAGACAAGGGGTTTATTCGTCCAAGTGTGTCACCGTGGGGTGCACCGGTCCTATTTGTGAAGAAGAAGGATGTCACGATGAGAATGTGCATTGACTATAGGCAGTTGAACAAGGTGACAGTAAAGAACAAGTATCAACTACCGTGTATTGATGATTTGTTTGACCAGCTCCATGGGGCAAAGGTATTCTCCAAGATTGATCTCCGTTCAGACTATCATCAGCTGAAGATTAGGGATTCAGATATTATGAAGACGACCTTCAGGACTAGATATGGGCACTATGAGTTTCTAGTTATGTCTTTTGGGTTGACTAATGCCCTAGCCGCGTTCATGTATCTGATGAGAAGTGTATTTAGGCTGTATTCTAATTCATTTGTTATCATTTTTATTGATGATATCCTGGTATACTGGCATAGCCAGGAGGAGCATGTTCAGCATTTGAGAGTGGTATTAAAGAGATTGAGGGAGGAGAAGCTTTATGCAAAGTTCTCCAAGTGTGAGTTCTGGCTTGGTTCTGTGGCTTTTCTGGGGCACATGGTGTCCCGTGATGGTATTCAGGTTGATCCAAAGAAGATAGATGCGGTGCAGAGTTTTCCTAGACCGTCATCAGCCACGGAGATCCGGAGTTTCCTCGGTTTGGCAGGATATTATCGCCGATTCGTCCAGGGTTTTTCATCTATTGCTTCGCCCTTGACCAAATTGACGCAGAAGGGTGCACTATTTATATGGTCGGACGAGTACGAGGAGAGCTTTCAGAAGCTCAAGACAGCTTTGACCACAGCTTCAGTGTTGGTTTTGCCATCAGCTTCAGGTACTTACACCGTGTATTGTGATGCTTCGAGGTCTGAATTTTAATTTTAGAAAAATCCGTAATTCTACCCAAATTCCCAATTTCTACCATGAAAATCCTAGATTTAAAGTTGAAATCTTATGAAATGCAGTGGTTAATTGAAAGAAAGAAGGTTAAAGTCATTTACCGATAAATTGAGGAAGAAATGCTATTAAAAATTGCCTCTATGGTTTTTAGGGTTGAAAATTTGAAATGAGCGAAATTCCATCTAAATCAGTTTTTACCCAGATGTGGATGTCGCAATTACGATATTTTGTTTGCAATTGCAATGTGTCGTAAATGCAAACTCTTGTCATATGCCCAATCATCACAAACTCGATGGTTTTGGTCACAAATACAAACCCCAAGCTCTCGCAAATGCAAAGACTGTCAACAACCATACTGAGTCGCAAATGTGACTCTGCCTTTGCAAAAGCGGAAAAGAGCAAGTTCACAAATGCGAACCTTTACCTCACAAATTCGAAGATCCCCAGCCTGCCCAGTCTCGCAAATGCAAGCCAAATATTGCAAATGCAAGATCTACAACTGCAACTAGAAACAAAAAGGCATCGACTATGATTCTAAGTCTAAATTCACTATGTGGCCTATCTGAAACTCCTCCAAGCCCACGAAGCTCCAAACCAAATATGAACACAAGTCCTAAAACCTCATATGAACTTGCTCATGCGATCAAAACATTAAAATAAAACCTAGAACTATGAATCAAATACTAAAATGAATGAAATTTTCAATAAAACTTAAGAACTTTCATTTTAACAACCGGACGTCTGAATCACGTAAAATCACTTCCGTTTTGCACCAAAATTTGCTAACAAGTTTCAAATACAGTAATAGACCTATACCAAGTTCCGAAACCAAAATCTGGACTCGGTAGAAATAAAGTCAATCTTCTGTCAAAGTAAAAAAAATTAAACCTTTAAACTTAAAATTTTCAACAAATTACGATAACTCGAGCTAGAGACCTCCGAATTTGATTTTGGGCATACGTCTAAGTCCTAAATTATGATACGGACTCACCGGGACTGTAAAAAATGGATCTAGGTCTGTTTACTTAAAACGTTGACCAAAGTCAACTCCAATGAATTTTTAAGGCATAAATTCACATTTTAATCAATTTTTCACATAAAAGCCTTCTAGAAACAGACATGGACTGTGCAAGCAATTCAAGGAAGGCTAAATGATCTATTTGAGGTTTTAAAACATAAAATTATAAGATAAAACTCTAGATAACCTATCGGGTCATCATATTCTCTATATCTAAAACAAACATTTGTCCTCGAATGGACATAGAAAAGTACCTAGACTAGTGTATATTTACTCTGCATGTCCGACTCAGACTCCCAAGTGGCTGCCTCGACCACTTGACCTCTCCACTGCACTCGAACTGAAGGATAACTCTTTGATCTCAACTATCGAACCTTTTGGGTTAGAATAGCCACTAGCTCCTTCTCATTAGTCAAATCCTTGTCCAATATGACTGAACAGAAATGTAACACATGGGATAGATCATCGTGATACTTCCAGAGCATAGACACAAGGACCACTAGATGGACTGCTGATAAACTAGGTGGAAATATGAGGTTGTAAGCCACATCACCCACTCTCTCAGAGGATCTGATATACTTAGGACTCAACTTGTCATTCGTTACGAACCTCATCACACCCTTCATGGGTGACACTCGAAGCAATATCCTCTCTCCGACCATGAATGCAAGATCACGAACTCTACGGTCGGCATAACTCTTCTGCCTAGACTGAGCTCTGCGAAGTCGATCCTGAATAATATTGACCTTATCCAAGGCATCCTGTACCAAATCTGTACCCAACAACCGAGCCTCCCAGGCTTGAACCATCCAACTGTTGATCGGCACTGCCTCCTGTATAATGCCTCATAGGGAGCTATCTGAATGCTTGACTGGTAGCTGTTATTGTAGGCAAACTCCACAAATGGCAAGAATTTATCCCAAGAACCCCCAAAATCCATAACACAAGCACGGAGCATATCCTCAAATATCTAAATAGTGTAATCGGTCTGTCTGTCAATCTGAGGATTAAATGTTATGCTCAACTCAACCTGCATGACCAACTCATATTGTAGTACCCTCTAGAAGTGTGAGGTGAGCTGCGTACCTCGATCAGAAATAATAGACACAGGCACACCATGAAGATGGATGATCTCGCAGATCTAGATCTTAGCTAACCGCTCTGAGGATAGGTAACTGCCACAAGAATGAAATGCACTAACTTGCTTAGCCTACCCACAATGACCCATACCGCATCAAACTTCTTCTGAGTCCATGGGAGTCCAACAACAAAATCTATAGTGATACGCTCCCACTTCCACTCAGGAATCTCTAACTTCTGAAACAAACCACCAGGTCTCTGATGCTCGTACTTTACTTGCTGACTATTTAGACACCTAGCTATATACGCAACTATATCATTTTTCATCCCTCTCCAACAATAATGCTGCCGCAAGTCCTGATACATCTTGGCAGCCGAGATGAATAGAGTACCAGGAACTGTGGGTCTCCTCAAGAATCAACTAATGAAGTCCATCTACATTAGGCACACAAATACGACCATGCATCCTCAAAACCCCATCATCTCCAACAGTAACCTGCTTGGCACCACCACGCCGCACTGTGTTCTTAAGGACAAGCAAATGAGAGTCATCATACTGCCGCTCTCTGATGTGCTCATACAAGAAAGAACGAGTGACTATGCAAGCTAGAACACAAATGGGCTCTAAAACATCTAACCTTACAAACTGATTGGCCAAAGCCAAAACATCTGATGCAAGCGGTCTCTCACCAACTAAAGTGTACGCAAGGCTGCCCATACTCACTACCTTTCTACTCAAGGCATCAGCCACCATATTGGCCATCCCATGGTTATATAAAATGGTGATATCATAGTCTTTCAATAGCTCTGACCACCTCATCTTCCTCAACTTGAGATCCTTTTGCTTTAACAAATACTATAAACTCCGATGATTAGTGAATACCTTGCACAACACGCTGTAAAGATAGGGCCTACGAATCTTCAGCGCATGAACAAAGGCTATCAACTCTAAGTCATGAACATGGTAATTCTTCTTATGAACCTTCAACTACCGCAATGCATATGCTACCACCCTGCCATCCTACATTAATACTACACCGAGCCCAATACGAGATACATCATAATACACCGAGTAAGATCCTGAACCTGTGGGCAACACCAACACTGGTGTCATAGTTAAAGTAGTCTTGAGACACTCGCCTGACTATTTGAAGAGGGCACCCTTTTGGGTCAATCTAGTCAATAGGGCTGTTATAGATGAAAATCCCTCCACGAACCGACGGTAATAACCCACCAAACCTACGAAACTTCGAATCTCTGTAGCTGAAGTGGGTCTAGGACAGTTCTGTACTACCTCAATCTTTTTAGGATCCACCTTATTTCCGATACGATATTCTCTAAGACAGCGACTGAGTCTAACCAAAACTTACACTTTGAAAACTTGGCATATAATTGGCTCTCTCTTAGAGACAATCCAAAGATGTTGCTCGTGCTCCTCTCGACTGCGGAAGTAGATCAAGATATCATTAATAAATACAACCATGAAGGAATATAAGTAGGTCTTGAACACCTAGTTCATTAAACCCGGTTCATTGATTTCGTCACTATTTATCATCCATAATTCCGGATTCTATCAAGGTAAGGTCATAATATTGGTCCTAAAAGAACACCCTTCTCATTGTGATCAATCCCCGATTGATTTTACCTTCAAATCCATAACCATTTTTGCTAGATCTTAAATCTTATTTTCACGAATCACTGTAGCAAACAGCTTTTCATCAGAAAATTGTACGATTCTTCTCTCTTTTGATTTTTCTATAACAATGGAGTGTTGAGAAACTTCATGGAGTAATCGACATAGGCTACTACAATTGTTTCGACTTCATTTCTGGCGTGTAAACGACCTACAGGATTTTGGCATCTTTTTTGTGAGCTTAGCAGCCATGGCTGCGTTCATCTCTCCCCAGCCTTTAGCTGTGGGAGAGGTGATACAAAACCAAATAGAAACTGATCCAAAACAAAATACAAAGCAATCGTATGCTACAAAATTACAAGCAAAACAGTCTGCTCAACTTTCGTCCAAGTTAGAGCTGTTTCCAGTTAAAATTGATCATGGAGAACCAATAATAGAATTCACAACGGATGATGTTAATAAATTCATAAAGGAAGAAGAACTGCACCTGGCAGTCGTTGTTAAATTTTCATACGGAAAACCTGACCTTCAGGAGGTTCGAAAAAAAATTTCATCGCAATTTGACGTTCAAGGACACTGTAATATTGGGCAATTGGAGTTTCGTCACCTGTTAATCAGGTTTGATCTTTTCAATGACTATGTTTAGTTCCTTTCAAAGACTATTGGATATCTTAAATCCAAAGGCGACAAATATTTCTTCAGAACATTCCCATGGACGTTGGGATTCAATCCGAAGGAGGAGACGTCTATGGCAGTCGTGTGGATTTCTCTTCCAGGTTTGCCACCTAATTTCTTTGCTAAGAGGTCGTTAATGTCTATAGCTTTAGCTGTTGGAAAAGCTCTTGTTGTAGACAAGGCAACACAAGAAAGAACGAGACTTAGTGCCGCTAGAGTTAAGGTTATAATTGATCTTTTGAATAAACATCCTAAAAAGGTCAAGATGAAGATTTTAGATCGAGTTACTGGAAAATCTATTGAGTTCTATCAAGAAATAGTGTACAACAACCTTCCTAAGTTTTGTACGTATTGCAATCACCAAGGACATGATGAAAGGGCATGTAGAATTAAAAAAGAAAAAACTGAAACAGAGGTGGTGGCAGAGGAAAATGGTTTAGACAGTAATCTGCCTAGTACGAGGGTGGTTGTTGTTGACAAGATACAAGGGGATGCAAGGGACTAGTTAAATGCTAAGAGAGTTGGGCAAATAAATAAGGTTTTACCAGAAAAAGATGGAAAGCAAGGAGTGGAAGCAGTAAAAGAAACAACAGTTGGTCAGCAGGTTTTGCAAAGTGAAGCAGAAAAACAAGGTATTAATGAAAACATTGAGAATATGATGAATCAAGTAGGTAGAGATATCACTGCAAGTGATATTTCAAAATTGGATAAGGGACCAGCTAAACCTTCACGGGTTGTTCCTGCTAGAATTGCCTTAGCAACGATCTCTAATGTCGTGAATCCAATTATACAGGCATATGACAAGCCGGCTAGTGCTTCAGCTATATTGTCATCTGGTAAAGGCTCAAAAGTGCTGCTGGATGTGCTGATGAAAAGGGGGCCTCTAAGAAAATCAAGTTGCTAATATTAGTAAACAGATACTGCAGGAGATACAACAACAGTATGGTAATGATGTTCTAGAGACTGCAGTTGCTACAGGCTCAAAGAATGATCGACCTGGAGTTGTTGCACATGTGTTTAATATGGATGATCAAATAGCAAATGGTGACCAACCTACTGTGAAAAAGAATGATGGAACTCCAATGGGTGAAAAGGCTGCCAACATTGAGGCAAAACAAGTGCAAGGGTTAGCTGAAAATATGCAATTGGCAGCTACACAAATGACTCATATAAGTGATGTTGAGGAACAGACTTTGGTAAGAAAAAAAACTTGTCAAAAGGTTGTAGCTGTGGAAGACAAAATTGGTGTTACTGGTGATGATGATAGAGGTAAGAAAACAAACAAAAAGGAGGGGGTTTGGAATGTGGTTACACCTAGGAAATCACTCACAAAAAAGGAGGTAACAGCAGGACTGAAAAATGCTAGTGTTCGACAAAAATGACACTGCTATTGTTCCCAGCCATAATACCTTTGAAATTATTGCAACTAAGGAGGATGGTGGACCTGATGTAACAAGCTTGAATGCAGATGCAATGAGTAAGCAAATTGTTCCACGCACCAGTAATAAAAAATATCATCATGTCAGTGATAATTTGGCCGAAATTTCTGGTGTTCAATTAAATGCTTCAAAGAATATTTTGGTGGAGGATCTAATAGGAAACCAGGCTCACAGCTCAACTGCTCCGACCCTACAATTTTCCATTCCACATGTGGAAAAAATAATAAAGGAAGCCCAGGCAGAAATGGTAGTGAACATAGTTATGTTTAAACAACCATTGGTGACCTTAAACACATCTGCGTTTGACGTTCCTTCCCAATCATCATTTGGGGAGTTTGGAGGAGAATTTAGGCAGCTCATGATATCAACTGGGAATAAAAACGAGGTTATAAAACAAACGTGAGGGATATGGTTTCTACTTCCAAGCTATGGACAGACCATCGTGAGGAAGACGATGAAGAGGAAGGGTTAGATAGAGATTCATTGGATGATGGTGAGAAATGTAATGGGGATGAGGAGATGGTTCTAGTAGTGTCACCAAACATGCAAAACTTGGCAATTCCTCCAAGCTAGGCTCAATGCGCAAGCTTAATTCCAAAGCTCCTTTTTTTTCCAACACTAAGCAACAACATAGAGGGACAAATAACAACCAAGGTAGGTCGATAGACGAGGCAGCAGCATTACAATCTGGGATGCAGCAACATCAGTATACTACAATGATTGTAGCTAATGTCAATACTGATCCTGGGAAGTAGCAGTCCAATGCAAACATGACTGGGTAGCAGCAGTCTAACACAAACATGACTGGGCAGCAGCATTTTAATGCAAACATGACTGGAGCTGTAGTACATGTTATTTCGTTGGAGGACAGGAAGTTACTCGATGCATTGGTAAATTCCACACCTCTAAACCATTTAAATTCACCTCATGTTGCTAGCACTGGAAGGGTGACTAGAACCAACAGTACAAGGCAAAATGAGGCAGTCTTGGTCAATAAAGAAAATGAAAATACTTTAGTGCCTCAAGATCTTGCTCATGACATCCCAAAACCTATAAATTTGGGGAGAGACTTGTATGACGAAGGAGAGGAAGAAGAAATATTACAATAGTGTAGAGTAGAGGCAGCAAGAAAAGGTGACTTATCACCTATGTATAGCGGAAAAAACAAGAAGCCTCGAACAAGGGATAGAAGTTGGGATGGCAGGAAACACAGTTACGATGGAAAAGCAACACAAGAGGTTGCCCTTAGGAAGCCACCAAGGAGAAATGCAAAGCAAAAGGTGAGTGTTCCTACCACTTCTGCAAGGTCAAATAAATCAAAAAAGAAATGATAAAGTTTGAAGAGTATTTGAAGAAAGCAAAAGAAGCAAAAGAGCTACAAATTGAAGAATGCACAAATTTTAACAAAGAGGGCAAAGACTCAATTCTTTACATTATATTATTTTATAATTTTTTAAGTATTATCATCTGTAATATCATCACAGAGTATGCTATAAACTCTGTGATGATCACTGAATATCTAATTTTAGCTAGTTCTTTCTTTTTACATGCTTGCTAGTGAGGCTATTATGCCTAAATAGGATTAGTAAGGTAAGGTGTAGCCTGGTTTGTGTTGCCTTGGTCCTATGCATTTGGAAATTATCCACACGGCTATGAGATTATATGCCCTCGTAAGACGTTGCCAACAGCTACACCATGAATCCTCTACATGAGACTGTCATCACAAGGCAGTGTGAGGCGCAGAGGAGTGATTATATAGTCAAGGCATATGGGTAAAAATACCGGTGCTATTGACACCCTTATTTGTACTTTTCCTAATTGTTGTATTTTCTTTTCTTTTATATATATAAAAAAAACTAGCCTAGGCGCTTGCCTAGAGGTTTGCCAAAAAAAACTCATAATGCACATACCAAGTCCGAAAAGATGTCTTTAGTACATCGTATGCCCTAATCTTCAACTGATGGTAGCTAGACCTCAAATAAATCTTCGAAAACACCTTGGAACCTTGAAGCTAGTCAAATAAGTCATCAATATTCGGCAACGGATACTTCTTCTTGATGGTGAGATTGTTCAACTACCGATAATATATGCACATCCTCATTGATCCATCTTTCTTCTTCACAAACAACTCGGGTGCACCCAGATGGAGACACTAGGTCTAATGAAGCCCTTATCAAGCAAATCTTGCAACTGCTCCTTTAATTCTTTTAACTTTGGTGGAGCCATACAGTATGGTAGAATAAAGATGGGTAGTCAATATCTCTGTTGGGTGACATCTTCGACAAATCTGCAGGAAACACCTCTGGAACTCACAAACAACTGGTACTGAATCCATGGAAGGAATATCCGCACTAGTATCGCAGACACAATCCAAATAAGTTAGACACCCCTTTTTGGCCATATGTCGAGCCTTCACATAAGATATAATCCTGCTAGTAGAATGGCATGATAAGGTAACAACCAATCCATAACCAAGATGACATCAAAATCCACCATATCGAGATATAGGAGATCTATGCTAGTCTCAAGACTCCCAATTATAAACACACACGAGCGATAGAAACGATCTACTATAATAGAATCTCCCACAGGTTTAGACACATACGTATGAGCACTCAAAGAATCACGAGGCACAACCGGATATGAAGCAAAATAGGATGACACATAGGAATAAGTAGAGCCCGAATCAAATAGAACTGAAGCACCTCTATGGCAAACTGGAACAATACCTGTGATAACAACCTCAAATGATTCAACCTAAGGCCTGGTTAGGAAAGTATAACATCGGGGCTGGCCCCAACACTCTAAACCATGTCTCTGGAACGACCTCTAACTGGCTGGCCCCCACCTCTAATGGCCTGACCTCCGTCTCTAATGACTTGAACTCCACTTTTGGCTACTTGACATCTGCCTCTAGCTGGTTGAACTGGTGGTAAAGCAACCAGTCACGACTCAAAATCCACTAGTCGTGATGGCACCTAACCTAACCCTCTAGGTAAGCCAATTAATAAATATCTATTTTCAATTAAATTAATAAAGTAATTAAATGGAAGAAATTATCTGTAACTTATACATTTCTCAGGGAATGGTAGTACAAAACATGAGCTTTTAAAAATAGAGTTTACAAAGCTGATATGAAGAAAATACATCTTTTGTTAGAAAAGTACATAAATAGAGTTTTATAAAACTAAGCTACCATGAACAAGAGGCATCTACAACAGTGACACATGTACATCCCCAAATCTAGCAACCATCGAACATAGCAGCAACATCAGCCAACATTTGCACGCAATATGTAGAGGTACAGTATCAGTACAACCGACCTCGTGTACTAGTAAGTAACAAACCTAACGTTAGGTTGAAAGTAGTGATGTGCTGGAACATAAGTCGGATCCAACACTAATAACCAACAACAGTTCATAACAATATAGAGAATATAAATAAGGAAGTAACTCAGACATAAAATTCTCAACTTTTTCGCAGTTTTTCTAAAAATAGTTCCGCATTTTCAATATTAGTGAAAATCCAAGTTTTTTACCGAAATAGTCAAAAAATATGAGATAGTTTGATAACTGTAATTTTTTCAAAAATCCTTTCCACAATAAATAAGATGTTTAATTTTTTTTCTTTCCAGATTGGAAGTGTGAAATACCTCTCTATGCCCACATATCAATGTGTGTTAAAAGTCATGAATGACGTAGTACCGTACATCATGAGAAAAAATGCATCTCTATGCATGCTAATGCCATGCACTCTCAGATGAATCATGTACTCACACTCTTAGAGCACTCAATCTCACTCAATCCTCCTAGTCACTCAGTCCTCACAGTCACTCAATCCTCCCAATCACTTGGCACTCGGGACTCGTTACTCACACTCAGTAGGTACCTACGCTCACTAGGGGTGTGTACAGACTCCAAAAGGGATCCTTCATCCCAAGTGCTATATCAAGCCAATCATGGCATAAATCAATGAAACATGTTGCGGTGTGCAGCCCGATCCCATAATTATCCTCACAATCAAGCCCTCAGCCTCACTTAGTCATCAATCTCTCTAGTCTTTTGGGCTCTCAATGACGTGAAATATCAGCCCAAAATAATGATGTGATTTATCAATAAATAGTAACAGAGACTGAGATATGATATGCATATAAATGCGTATGACTGAGTATGAAGTGCAATGAAAGCATATAGCTCAATAACAGAAATGACCTTAGTGGGTCCCAACCGGATAAACATGTAGCCTAGACATGGTGTCTAACATGGATCATAGATCAATAGCTCAAGTACATAGAAGTTTCATGATTTCAAGTAAGGTCAAGTAACTACACAGAGCCACAGAAATAACAGAGTCACAATTCACACGATGCACACACACGCGCCCATCACCTAGCATGTGCGTCACCTCAACACCAATCACATAGCACAATATTTGGGGTTTCATACCCTCAGCATTAAGTTTAGAAGAGTTACTTATCTCGAACAAGCCAATTCCAATACCGAGCAAGCCAAGTGATGCTCCAAAAATGTCATCTTGTACGTTTTGACCTCCGAACGGCTCGAGCTAACCAAAAACAACTTAAATACATCAAACAATTCTAAAGGAACCAATTCCAATTAGAAAAGGTCAAATCTTTAATAAAAAGCCCAAAATCGGCCAAAAAGTCCAACCCGAGCCTGCACCTTGAAATCCAAATAATCACAAAATCCGATAACACATTTAATTATGGTCCAACCATACTAATTTCATCCAATTTGGACTCCGAATCGATAATCAAAACTCAATTACTCACTTTAGAAAAGTTTTTGATAAAAATCCCCAATTCTCCAATCAAAATATGGATTAATTCAAAAATGAACTTCTGTGATCATATTGAAATACAAAAATTGTAGTTATATACTGAACCTCGTAAAAGACAAGAAGAACTCCGTAAACATTACCTAAATCAGAACTCTAGAACTCAAGATATGCTCAAAATATCAAAAGAATGTAGTCTGATTTTTTTTATACACGGGGATTTTTGCTTTTGTGATAAAAACTCCGTATCTACGCATTTCCATCTGTCCTTTCCGCTTTTGTGCACCATTTTTCGCACCCATAGGGTCGTAGATGCGAACCCAACTTCGCATATGCGGAAAGACCAGCACCATCTCTCTTCTCCAATACTAAAATTAGCATAAATCCCTCATACGATGTCCAAATTCGATGATTCTTTTTTACTATAGCTCCATAATTATGATACGGATCTAATACTTCAATAAACAAAAGATATTGGAGCTTATTTGATTAATGTGGTACCATTTATGCTTGAAGAAACAACGTCGAAACATAAAAAACGAGCGCAACAGAACCGAAACCTATCCGAAATACACCCGAGCCCGTCCGGACCCCGTTCGAACAGACCAAAATGTCCCATATCATAACACGGACCTATTCGAGGCCTCAAAGTACACATAACAACATCTAAATGACGAATCACACCTTAATTTGAAATCAATGAACTTGAAACTTCAAAATTCCACAACCAATGTCGAAACTTATCAAATCACGTCTGATTGACCTCAAAATTTTGTACACAAGTCACATTTGAGATTACGGACCTGCTCTAACTTCCGGAATCGGAATCCTACCTAGATATCAAAAAGTCCACTCCTGATCATACTTTTCAAAATTCCAACTTTCTCCATTTCAAGCCAAATTCTATATGGACCTCCAAATCACAATCCGTGCGTGCTTCCAAGTCCAAAATCACACAACAGAGCCAACGTAACCATCAGAAATTCAATCCGAGGTCAAATACTAAAAAGCTAAACTTGGTCAAACCATTCAAATTTAAAGCTTCTAGATGAGAATCATTCTTCCAAATCAATTTCGAATAACCTGAAAACCAAAATCCAAGATTCACGTAAGTCATAATACATTATACGGAGCTACTCATGCCCAAAACCTACCAAACAAAGTGCAATTGCTCAGAACGACTGGTAGGGTTGTTACATCCTCCCGCACTTTAACATACGTTCGTGCTCGAACGTGCCTAGAGTTGTTCTCAAATCCATCAATCCGTCGTGTAACCTTACCATGCACATACTCGAGGGTGATCTCACGTCACCAAATCCCATATAGGTCTGATAATACAACATGACTGTAATTTCTTAATCCAACCTAGCCCATAAGTCTTAGAACCTAATTTCCAACATCTGGAATTTTCTATAAGATCAAAATCTCGCATCTACACAATGTATAAGTCTGAACAAGTTGTATCATGCCATATCCGTAACCCAAGATGTAATCACATGATATACCTCAAATACTCATAGCGATAATTTCTAATCGCAGTAGCTGCTCAAAACAAACCAATGCAGTAATAAACCTTTTATCAAACAAATGCCTCGTTCTAACACCTTCATATATTGTCAATGATGAAAGAAACATGCAGAAACTCATAATCATTCATTAGATCAACAAGTCATGGAGCTCCCTCTCCTTTGACATGTATTATAGCAAATTTCTAAGCCGACTTTCAAAATTATTTTCCAACCACGCTGTAATCAATTCTGATAGTATTCATTCTAGGTCCAATGGCCCCATCTCATCCAACAAGACCAATATAGTGACATGATACATCAATATAATCTAAAGTCGCAACTCATGCAGTCTGTGCACTAATAAGAAACATTCCAAATGTACTCAATCATGGAAAATGACTCAGATGAGAGAACTATTTCGCAAGATCAATAGGTATCGCTACAACACAATGCTAAGAACTTATCATACACCGCATAACCAAAACACAGAATCTAACACAAAGGATCATGTCTTAACGTAACACCGTTACAGTGCGTGACCCATCCAAATGCTAGTCCATATTATATAACTCGAGCCACCCTACTCAAAATAAATAACCATGCAAGATTCGATATCAAGCACCCAAAGTGCATTACCATAAATATGGAGAAGAAAATGACACAACAACATCAACAGCTAACATATGCACACAATATGTAGAAGTGTAGTATCGGTACAACCAACCACATCTATTGGTAAGTAACAAACCTAACCTTAGGTTAAAAGTAGAGACGAGCTAGAACATAAGTCGGATCCAACACAATAACCAACAATAGTTCATAACAACATAGAACATATAAATAAGGAAGTAACTCAAACATAAAATGCTCAGCTTTTTCACACTTTTTTCGAAAATAGTTTCGCTTTTTCAAGCATATCAACGAAAATCCAAATCTTTTACCGAAATTATAAAAAAATATGAGATAATTTGATAACTGTATTTTTTCCAAAGATCTTTTCCACAATAAATAAGATGTTTCAATTTTCTTTCCAAATAGCAAGTATGAAATACCTCTCTATGCCCATATATCAAGGTATGTAAAAATTCATGAATGACGTAATACAGTAAAACATTGATGACTGAGTGAGGTCGAGGGCCTGATTTTGAGGATATTTATGGGATCGGGGTGCACACCATAGCATGTTTTACTGATAAATGCCATGATTTTCTTGATATAGTGCTTGCACTGAAGTAGACCCTCCGGAGTCTGTACACACCCTCATTGAGCGCAGGTACCTGTTGAGTGCGAGTGCCGAATTCTGAGCGATTGGGAGGATTGAGTGACTGGAAAGATTGAGTGAGATTGAGTCCTCTGAGAGTGTGAGTACATGATTCATCTCTAATATACATGGCATTGGCATGCACACATGGCATACATGCATAGAGATGCATTTTTTCTCATGTTTTACTGTATCACGTCATTTATGAATTTTTACACACATTGATATGAGGGCATAGAGAGATATTTCATACTTGCTATCTGGAAAGAAAATTGACACATCTTATTTATTGTGGAAAAGATTTTTGAAAAAAATACAGTGATCAAATTATCTCATATTTTTTGACGATTTTGGTAAAAGATTTGGATTTTCACTGATATGCTTGAAAGACAGGAACTATATTTGGAAAAAGTGTGAAAAAACTAAGCATTTTATGCTTGAGTTACTTCCTTATTTATATGTTCTATGTTGTTATGAACTACTGTTGGTTATTGTGTTGGACCTGACCTATGTTCTAGCTCGTCACTACTTTTAACCTAAGGTTAGGTTTGTTACTTACCAGTACATGGGATTGATTGTACCGATACTATACTTCTACATATTGCGTGCATACAAATTGCCAAAATAACATCATTAGCGACAAATTAAACCTCAAAATCAAAGCATTTTTCTCAACTTTCTTAAAAATCAACTTTAGCAATTCAAGTCCGAATTGCATCAAACGATGTCTGTTTTAAACCAAATTTTACAGGAATGACTTAAACCACATATAAGACCTCTAACGGGTCAGAACCAAAATACGGGCCCGATACCATTGCTTTCTAATCAAATTTCATTTCAGATTTCCTTAAACAATTTCAGAAAATAATTTCACTTAAAAATTCATTTCTCAGGCTTGGGACCTCGGAATTCGATTCCGGGCATACGCCCAAGTCCCATATTTTCCTATGGACCCTCCGGGACCGTTAGATCACGGGTATGGGTCCGTTTAGCCAAAATATTGACCAAAGTAATATTTACTCATTTGGCTGTTGATGTTGTTGTGTTCGATGGTTGCTGGATTTAAAGATTTACCTGTGTCGTTGTTCTAGCTGCCTTTTGTTCATGGTAGCCTTAATTTTATAAAACTTTGGTTATGTACTTTTCTAACAGAAGATGTATTTTCTTCATATTAGCTTTGTAAACTCTATTTTTAAAAGCTCATGATTTGTACTACCATTCCTTAAGAAATTTACTGATAATTTCTTCCATTTAATTACTTTATTAATTTAATTGAAAATAAATATTTATTAATTGGCTTACCTAGCGGGCTGGGTTAGGTGTCATCACGACTAGTGGATTTTGGGTAGTGACAGATTGGTATTAGATCTCTAGGTTCATAGGTTATACAAGTCATGAGCAAGTGTCTAGTAGAGTCTTGTAGATCAGTATGATATCATCCATACCTATCTTCGAGAGGCTATAGGGCATTTAGGATATATGTCCCATCTTTCTTTCCCTATCGTGCAGCAATGATTCAGCTTGAAGTATAATCCTTTGAATTCCTTCCATGCATATTTGTATGCACACTTGAGCACTCGGTATCAGTTGTTCATCAATGGCTTATGATTCCTTGGATGAGGTGCGAGATGTGATTTTTGTGTGTTTATGATGTCCAATCTAGAGGACTTGAGGCTGGGATTTGATTGTAGCTTGAGCATATAGGTGTTGATTGCGTGAGCATGTGCCTTTGGATTTATATGTCCGGTAGTGTCCCTATTAGTGGAATTTGTGGCTAGATGGCTACTTGATGAGTATGATATGACTGTGAAATGTGTTCATATGGTTTGAATGTGACGAGAAGGGTTTGCTTAAGGTGTAGAAAGAACTACTAAGTGCTTAATTTCGTGTTTATTTGACATATAGTCTCGAGTTATGGGTGTGTTGAAGGATCTTTTGAGTAGTGTTGTGTCATTTTCTTCTCCATAGTTATAGTAATGCACTTTGGGTGCTTGATATCGAATCTTGCATGGTTATTGATTTTGAGTAGGGTGGCTCGAGGTATATAATATGGACTAGCATTTAGATGGGTTATGCACTGTAGCGGAGTTATGTTGAGACATGATCCTTTGTGTTATATTCGTGTGTTTTGGTTATACGATGTGTGATAAGTTCTTAGGATTGTGTCGTAGCGATACATGTTGATCTTGCGAAATAGTTCTCTTGTCTGAGTCATTTTCCATGATTGAGTGCACTTGGAATGTTGCTTATTAGTGCACAGACTGCACGAGTTGCGGCTTTAGATTGTGTTGATGTATCATGTCACTAGAGTGGTCTTGTTGGATGAGATGGGGCCATTGGACCTAGAATGAATACTATCATAATTGATTACAGCATGGTTGGAAAATAATTTCGAAAGTCGGCTTAGAAATTTGCTATAATCCTTGTCAAAGGAGAGGGAGCTCCATGACTTGTTGATCTGATGAATGGTTATGAGTTTCTGCATGTTTCTTTCATAATTGGCAATATATGAAGGTGTTAGAACGAGGCTTTGTTTGATAAAAGGTTTATTACTGCATTGGGTTGTTTTGAGCAGCTACTGTGATTAGAAATTATCGCTATGAGTATTTAAGGTATATCATGTGATTACATCTTGGGTTATGGATATGGCTTGATACAACTTGTTCAGACTTATACATTGTGTAGATGCGAGATTTTGATCGTATAGAAAATTCCAGATGTTGGAAATTAGGTTCTAAGACTTATGGGCTAGGTTGGATTAAGAAATTACAGTCATGTTGTATTATCAGACCTATATGGGATTTGGTGACGTGAGATCACCCTCGATTATGTGCATGGTAAGGTTACATGACGGATTGATGGATTTGAGAACAACTCTAGGCACGTTCGAGCATGAATGTATGGTAAAGTGCGGGAGGATGTAACAACCCGACCAGTCGTTCTGAGCAATTGCACTTTGTTTGGTAGTTTTTGGGCATGAGTAGCTCCGTATGATGTATTATGACTTATGTGAATCTTCGGTTTTGGTTTTCAAGTTATTCAAAATTGATTTGGAAGAATGATTCTCAACTAGAAGCTTTAAATTTGAAAAGTTTGACCAAGTTTAGCTTTTTAGTATTTGACCTCGGATTGAATTTCTGATGGTTACGTTGGATCTGTTGGGTGATTTTGGACTTGGGAGCACACACGGATTGTGATTTGGAGGTCCGTATAGAATTTGGCTTGAAATGGAGAAAGTTGGAATTTTGGAAAGCATGATCGGGAGTGGACTTTTTGATATCGAGGTAGGATTCCAATTCCGGAAGTTATAGCAGGTCCGTAATCTTAAATGTGACTTGTATCAGACGTGATTTGATAGGTTTCGACATTGGTTGTGGAATTTTGAATTTTAAAGTTCATTGATTTCAAATTAAGGTGTGATTAGTCATTTAGATGTTGTTATGTATACTTTGAGGCATCGAATAGTTCCGTATTATGACATGGACATATTGGTATGTTCGAACGGGGTCCGGACGGGCTCGGTTGTATTTCGGATAGGTTTGGGTTCTGTTGTACTCATTTTTTATGTTTCGACGTTGTTTTTTCAAACATAAATGGTACCACATTAATCAAATAAGATCCAATATCTTTTTTTATTGAAACATTAGATCTGTATCATAATCATAGAGCTATAGCAAAAAGAATCATCGAATTTGGACATCGTATGAGGAAGTTATGCTAATTTTAGTGTTGGAGAAGAGAGATGGTGTTGGTGTTTTTGCAGATGCGAAGTTGGGTCCTCATCTACAACCCTACGGGTGTGAAAAATGGTGCACAAAAGCAGAAAAGACAGTTGGAAATGCGCAGATACGGAGTTTATATCGCAGAAGTGAAAATCCCTGTGTATAAAAAAATCAGACTACATTCTTTTGATATTTTGAGCATATCTTGAGTTCTAGAGCTCCGATTGAGGTAATGTTTGCGGTGTTCTTCTTGTCTTTTCATGGGGGGGTCAGTGTTTAACTACAATTTTGTATTTGAATATGATCACAAAAGTTCATTTTTGAATTTATCCATATTTTGATTGGAGATGGATTTTTATCAAAAACTTTTCTAAAGTGAGTAATTGAGTTTTGAGTATCGATTCAGAGTTAAAGTTGGATGAAATTAGTATGTTTGGACCATAATTAAATGGTTTGTCGGATTTTATGATTATTTGGATTTCAAGGTGTAGGCTCGGGTTGGACTTTTTGACCGATTTTGAGCTTTTGATTAAAGATTTGACCTTTTCTAATTGGAATTGGTTCCTTTAGCATTGTTTGATGTATTTAAGTTATTTTTGGTTAGCTCGAGCCATTCGGAGGTCGGAACGTGCAAGATGGCATTTTTTGGAGCATCACTTGGCTTGCTCGGTATTGGAATTGGCTTGTTCGACATAAGTAACTCTTCTAAACTTAATGCTGAGGGTATGAAACCCCAAATATTCTGCTATGTGATTGGTGTTGAGGGTGACGCACATGCTAGGTGATGGGCGTGTAGGTGTGCATCGTGTGAATTGTGACTCTATTATTTTTGTGGCTCTGTGTAGTTATTTGACCTTACTTGAAATCATGAAACTTCTACGTACTTGAGATATTGATCTATGATCCATGTTAGACTCCATGTCTAGGCTACATGTTTATTCGGTTGGGACCCACTAAGGTCATTTCTAATGTTGAGCTATATGTTTTCATTGCACTTCATACTCAGTCATACGCATTTATATGCATATCATATCTCAGTCTCTGTTACTATTTATTGATACATCACATCACTATTTATTGATATTTCACGTCATTGAGAGCCCAAAAGACTAGAGAGATTGATAACTGAGTGAGGCTGAGGGCTTGATTGTGAGGATAAATATGGGATCGGGCTGCACACCGCAATTTGATTCATTGATGTATGCCATGATTGGCTTGATATAGCGCTTGGGATAAAGGATCCCCTTTGGAATCTGTACACACCACTAGTGAGCGCATGTACCTACTAAATGTGAGTGCCGAGTGCCAAGTGATTGGGAGGACTGAGTGACTGTGAGGACTGGGTGACTGTGAGGACTGAGTGACTAGGAGGATTGAGTGAGATTGAGTACTCTAAGAGTGTGAGTACATGGCATTGGCATGCACACATGGCATACAAGCATAAAGATGCATTTTTCCTCATGGTGTGCGGTACTACGTCATTCGTGGCTTTTAACACACATTGATATGTAGGAAAAGAGAGGTATTTCACAATTCCAATCTGGAAAGAAAAAAATTAAACATCTTATTTATTGTGAAAAGGATTTTTGGAAAAATTACAGTTATCAAACTATCTCATATTTGTTGACTATTTCGGTAAAAGACTTGGATTTTCACTAATATTCTTGAAAATGCGGAATTATTTTCAGAAAAACTGTGAAAAGCTGAGAATTTAATGTCTGAGTTACTTCCTTATTTATATTCTCTACATTGTTATGAACTATTGTTGGTTATTAGTGTTGGATCTGACTTATGTTCCAGCACGTCACTACTTTCAACCTAAGGTTAGGTTTGTTACTTACTAGTACATGGGGTCGGTTGTACTGATATTGTACCTCTGCATATTGCGTGCAGATGTTGGCTGATGTTGTTGCTATGTTCGATGGTTGCGGGATTTGGGTATATAAATATGCCCCTATTGTAGATGCCTTTTGTTCATGGTAACTTAGTTTTATAAAACTCTGTTTATGTACTTTTCTAACAAAAGATGTATTTTCTTCATATAGGCTTTGTAAACTCTATTTTTTAAAAAGCTCATGATTTGTACTAACATTCCATGAGAAATGTATAAGTTACAGATAATTTCTTCCATTTAATTACTCTATTAATTTAATTAAAAATAGATATTTATTAACTAGCTTACCTAGCGGGTTGGGTTAGGTATTATCACGACTAAAGATATTTAAAAATAGATATTTCATGATTACAGGTAAGGTCAGGTAACTACACAGTGCCACAGAAATAATGAAGTCACAATTGACACGGTGCATGCCTAATTACCTTTAACAAGCCAATTCCAATACTGAGGAAGTCAAGCGATGCTCCAAAAATACTATCTCACACATAACGACCTCCGAACGGCTCAAAACTAAACAAAAATTATTCAAATACATCAAACAATGCTAAAGGAACCAATCACAATCGAAAAAGGACGAATCTTTAATCAAAAGCCCAAAATCGACCAAAAATCCCAACCTGGAACCGTACCTCAGAATCCGACAAAACTTATAAAATCCAACAACTCATTCAATTATGAGTCCATCCATACTAATTTTATCCAATTCCGACTCCGAATCGATGTTCAAATCTCAATTACCCGCTTTAGAAAAGTTTATGATAAAAATCCCCAAATTCTAATCAAAATATGGATTAATTCAAAAATAAACTTGTGTGATCATATTAAAATATGAAAATTGAAGTTAGATACCGACCCAAATGCAAAGACGAGAAGAACGCCGTACAAATTACCTCAATCAAAGCTCTAGAACTCAAGATATGCTCAAAATACCAAAAGAACGTAGTCTGATTTTTTTTATACATAGAGATTTTTGCTTTTGGGATAAAAACTCCACGCTTGCGCATTTCCAGCCGTCATTTCTGCTTTCGCGGACCATTTTTTGCACCCGCGGCATCACGAATGCAAACCCAACTTTGCATCTTCTAAAACACCAGCACCAGCTCTCTTCTCCGACACTAAATTGATTATAACTCCCTCATATGATGTCTAAATTCGACGGTTCTTTTTGCTATGGCTACGTAATTACGATACGTATCTAATGCTTCAATCAAAATAGAAATTGGATCTTATTTTCTTAATGTGTTACCATTTATACTTGAAGAAACAACGTCAAAACATAAAAAATGAGTGCAACACAACTCAAACCTATCTGAAACTCAACAACCCCCGAAACCCCGTTCTAGCATACCAACAAGTCCCATATAATAACACAGGCCTATTCGAGGTCTTGAAACACACATAACATTATCGAAACGCTAAACCACACCTTAAATTCGAAATCAATGAACTTGAAACTTCAATAGGGCTGTCACTTGACCTAAGCATGATATTTTAAAATGTTTGAGTTGTCTCTTTCTTTAATATGTCTCCTGAAATTCTGTAACTTTATAAAATCATTGTAGGAATCTTCTATCAGCTCCCATATTTGTTCTATCACACCTGTGAACTTCATTGTATGACATAATGCCTTAAAGTTACCAGATTAGGCTCCAACAAAACCTATGCATTTCGGTTTTGTCTTTTGCTATCTACATGGTTTAAGCCATGTCTATAAACCTAATTGAAATTTCACATGTTATAGTTGAATTCCATCTGATAGAATCAAGTGCTGCAGAACTTCATTATGACAAACAAGTCTACATAGCTTATAACTGAAATATGCATACCTAGTATAAACCTTCACTGCTCATGACCACTACAATGATCATGTTGGTCTAATTCCATTTTATTTGATACTCAGTCATATTGTAATGTTGTTGTTTTGGATAGAATATAACATATGCTTGTTTAAATTCTATTCATTGAGAGTTTTGTACTCATCCTTATCTCAGAAGATGAATGCTACTTGTATGTCTTGTTTGTGGCCGTGTTCCCAGATCCTTGAAATCTATTGAGCTAACTAAAATTATTCATGGACATTAGAGGCCCTTCTGTGATATTTATCTACCCTGTCAGAATGTAGGACTATACAATTAACTCTTAAGCAACCTAGATGTAAATGAATATCTATTTAGAGATCACCTGCTAATGTATTTGCTTGCCCCTACTCCTTATGAGCTTTGAAGTGGATTGTTAACTCTCACACTTAGTAAGGAGTGGAGTATTAGTCTGTATGTAGATTCCCATTAGGTATATACATGATTAAGTACATGATCATAGCTAATAACCTTCATAAGTATGAACCTGCCAGTAGGGCTATTATGGTTGACATGTGTGATATCTCCCATGCTCCCTAGAACTGCAAGACTCGCTTATTCTGAGTTCTTATATTATTTTTTTTGGTAATTAGAATTTTATTAATCACCAAAGTGAGACATTACATACTAGAGCATAGCTACTCCCAGCTATCTATACTCTCTCATTAATAACAGTAACTACAAGGAAATGCCAAGACTACCTTAACATGTACTAAACTATCATCTTGTATTTATGTTAGAAATATAGTTTTTGTATCATTGATTTTACATTTCCTATGGCCCTACAGTTACAAATGCAGACTATCTCTCTAGCCAAGCTTGTGTGATCTCTGAAAGTTTGCTGAAAAATTCTCTAGTTCCTTCTTTCCACAGTGCATGTGTGTATTCAGCATATATCAACTTGAGAAGCTTTGTAGTAGCTGACTTGCCTCTTGTTTGCTAGCTAATGATTTGTAGCTGCCTCTCCCATGTTGCCCCAGTCGTTGATCTGAATCTGTGCCCATTTTTTCAAACTGTTCCATAGCCTTTTAGCATAGTTACATTCAGCAAATAAATGTTCCCTTGTCTCCTGATTGCTATTGCATAGCACACATACATCATTAACTGTGATTCCCCATTTTTTAAGTCTGTCCACAGCTAATAGTCTTCCTTGGCATTGGAGCCACATTGTGATCATTGTCTTAGGTCTAGCATCATTCTTGCACATTAAGGATCTCCAGGTAACTTTGGGCAATAATGGGATTAATTGGAGGTATATCTGTCTAATAATGCTCTTCTTAGCCTCCAATGATCTTTGTAATTGCATTATGATCTTTCTTGCTTCCAAGATTTTCCTAACCATCCAACTTGCATTCATAGGGATTGGCATATAATAAATGTTCTGCTCTTTTATGTATACTGTATGGATCCACTTAATCCACAGCTTGTCTGTCTTGTGAGCTAAGTCCCAAAAAGTCTTAGCAATGGCAGTTGTATTCCAGGTATGCAGATTGCAAAGATTAAGCCCACCCACAGTTTTTGGCAAACACACCTTTTCCCAGGCAATGAGAGCCTTCTTTGTAATCTCATTCCCCCCAGACCATGTGTAGCTTATACAATAAGCATCTATTAACTTGATCACTTTAGTTGGTAGTGTAAATATTTGTGCCCAGTAGGATTGGATGCCAAACAATATAGTTTCAATTAATTGGACCTTTCCAGCATATGACAGCTTTTTTGCAGTCCATGAGGTGATCTTTGCTACAATTTTGGTAATGAGTGGTTGCCATTGTAACATATTAAGATTTCTTGTGTCTAAAGGCACCCCTAGGTATTTGAAAGGTAGTTGCCCTTGAGTATAACCCATATTTTGGCAAATTGTCTCTATAGTTCTTCTTTCCATGCCTCCACAGTAGATAGCACTTTTACTCAGGTTTGCTTGTAGTTCTGAAGCTCTTGAAAAGGCTGTGAAACTTTCCTGTAATCTTCGAGTTGAAGGTATGTCTCCTCTGGCAAATAGTAGCAAGTCTTCAGCGTAGCTGAGGTGAGTGATATTTAGCTTGTTACATCTAGGATAGTGTTTGAAGCTTTTATCATGTTGTAGCTCATCAAGAAGTCTGCTCAAATACTCCATAGCTATGGCAAACAAAAATGGGGAAATTGGATCTCCTTGTCTAATCCCTTTGGCAGCATTAAAGGGTTCCAAGGATTCTCCATTCAAGAGGATGGTGTAGTTGATTGTTTTCACATAAGACATTAGCCATTTGATGAAATTTCTTGGGAAATTTAAGCCTTCAAGCACTTGTTCTAAATACACCCATTCCATAGAGTCGTAAGCCTTCTGCAGGTCCACTTTGATCATACATCTAGGAGAGATGTGTTTCCTCCCATGTGATTTGATCAGCTCATGTGCAAGGATAATGTTGTCCACAATTCTTCTACCTGGAATAAATCCTGATTGGGCTTCTGAGATGATATGGCTCATTACTTTTTGCAGTCTCCCAGCAAGAATTTTTGCAATGAGTTTGTACAGCATGGTGCAACAAGCAATGGGTCGATAGTCCCTCACAGTATTAGGATTAGCAATTTTTGGGATGAGGGTTAGAGTGGTGCAATTTACAGCTTTAAACATGATACCAGATTCAAAAAACTCTCTAATAGCAGCACATACCTCAAGTTTAATGACTGGCCACACTTTTTTGAAAAAGGTGGCATTGAATCCATCTATCCCCGGAGCCTTGTGATCTCCTATTGAGCCTAGAGCATCAGTGATTTCATCATCAGTAACACTTTAACATAGCTGAGCTTGTTAGTAGTGAATCAGTTGGGGTCCTCTTTTCATCACTCTCATGTTAACTCCAGGAAGAGAAGTTGCAGTTGATCCCATCAGTGTTTTGTAGAAAGCAATGATCTCCTCCTTAATTGCTGTAGGTTCTTTTAGTTTCCCACCTGACAAGTAAGTGATCTCCAGTATCTGTTTTTGCTGTTGTTTTTCCTT
The DNA here is from genome assembly GCA_026770625.1 of Nicotiana glauca. Lineage (NCBI taxonomy): Eukaryota > Viridiplantae > Streptophyta > Magnoliopsida > Solanales > Solanaceae > Nicotiana > Nicotiana glauca. The sequence goes on along the minus strand of MU771464.1, from coordinate 16,309 downwards.
CATCACAGCTGAGAAATATCTTGTATTTGCATCACCTAGTCTGATCCATGTAGCTCTGGATTTTTGTTGCATCACACTTTCTTCAATCATAGACCATTTTTCCAATTGATTTAACCATAGCTTTTCTTGTGAAGCCAAACTATCAGAATATCCTTGTTGCATCTAATTTTAAATATCTGTCAACTCCAGTCTAGCCCTTGTGATTTTGTCAGTAATCCCTTTGAACTCTTCATTATTAAGCTTCTTGAATATTGGTTTCAATTATTTTAGATTAAATCATACATTCCTCATTTTCCCTCCTGTCATACTGCTTTTCCATTCATCAGCAAGTATTTGTTTAAATATATTGTGTTCAGTCCAAACATTGAAAAATCCAAAAGGAGTTTTCATGTTCATCTTTGTGGCTCTAAAAGGAATCAGTATGGGTACATGGTCAGAAATAAAAGGCTCGCCAAATTGTGTTGTCAAATGACCATATTACACCATCCATTCATCATTTGCTATAGCTCTTTCAATTCTACTACACACTCTGTCTGCACCTTGTTGTTTATTTGTCCAGGTATAGTACTCTTCTCTCCAAGGTATCTCATTCAACATTAGGCTATTACAGCAATTTGAGAAATCTTGCATCTGTGCCATAGTAATAGGTGAACCTTGTCTATCTTGTGGATGTAGGACAGCACTAAAATCACCACACAATAACCAAGGTTCATTACTTCTAGGGTCAATTTTTTGAATCCTATCCCAAAGTTCTTTCCTCTGTTCAACTGTGTTATATCCATAAATGGCTGTAAGTATGTGTTTGATTCAATTTTGCAATCCATTGACCTGATAATGTATGAATTGTGCATCTTCTTGAACAAGTTGTATGTCATACCATTTGGGATCCCAGACCATCCATATTCTGCCATTCCTTGCTTCCTTGTAGTTTGATATTCTTTCCCAGTTAGGAGTAACTCTACTAGCAACATGTAATGCCTTATTCTGTTTAACTCTAGTTTCTAAAATAGCAGCTAACTTTATATAGTTACTTGTGATATACTGCTTTAACTCTTTCTGCTTGTACCTCTTATTCATGCCCCTAATATTCCAGAAAATCCAAGTCATTAAGTAGGCTTATTTCCTCTTAAATCTGGAGGATTAACTTTGATATTCCTCTGTTCCTCTTCAGTCAAACCTTGAAAGCCATTAGTTGTGATAATGTCCTCAAAATGATGGTAATGTTGTGGTGCAATAGCTTTTATACCTGAACTTGATCCTCTTGCTTTAACCTGTGTCCATCCCCCTTCATTGCTATGTTGGATCACAGTTTCCCTTTGTTGCCTGACTCTTCCTCTTATTCACTCACTGTAGGTTCCTTCTGTTGCTGCTTGGGAATCCACTTTGGGACTACACTTGGCCTTTTGTTTTTCTGATGCTGCATTTGATTCCCTAGTTATTTTTGCTTCGTACAATCATGTCCAATCTTCAAGCATTCAGTACAAAACTCTGATTTCCATTCAAAGTCAATAGGCTGTTGAAACTGCCTACCAGATGGATCTTTGACATTTATTTCAGTAGGGAGCTTTTTTGTCAAAATTTACCTCAATCAAAATTCTAGTATATGACACTCTAGTTTGCTTGGTGGTACATTGATCAGCAAATAGGGGATTTCCTAGAGTGCTGGCCATCCTACTCAATGAGTTTATTCCCCAAAAGTTCATCGGAAGCTTAGGGAATTTCACCCAAAGAGGAATTTCTGTTAAAAATCCAGCATTGAAATCAAAGTCCGACGACCATTGCTTGAGAATCACAGGCTTGCTATTAATGGTATAAGGTCCTCCGTACAAAATTTCTTTTAGGTCATCAAGGTTTAGGAATTTAACAATGTAATATCCATCTTCATGCAAATACAAGTCTGGCTCATCTACATTATTCCAGTACTGGGAAACGTATCGATGCATCTGATTGTAGCCTGGTGTTTCTCCAACAACATAAACAATTAGAGCCTTCTTCCATTTTTCCGTCTCATTTTCTACCTCTTCTTTGTCTAAATTCACCACAAATTGACCATCTACTACCTCAGGAGCAATATATGATAATACCATACCATATTCTGCAGATCTATTCCCTGCAAATAGTTTCACCCAGGGAGAATTAACCTTCTCCTCTACAATTGGTTCAGTTCAAAGCTAGGTATTCTCAATTGGAGCTGTGCATGTATTGTTATCTCTATTGACCGTCTTCTCCACAAGATTACTTGACTTACCTTGAATAATTAAAGGATTAGCGCCTAGTTCTAGCTTGTTCAGCAAACTTGTGTGCGTACTACCATTTCCCCCATCTAGAGATATGGTCGTGAAAGCTGGCCCAGTTGGGGTTGAAATAGTTTGAGTGTTGCCACATTCTATAGTATCAGCAATTACTGTAGCACTTATTGAGCTTCCAATTGTAACAATCGGTAGATTTTTTAAAGGTCTGCCTCTCTTCTTCGCCATGACTGCCAAGTTCAGGTGCAGGTTAGTATAACCTAAGCCAAGAGCATAGCTAGAGAGAGAAAATATTTTTTCTTTCTTTTTAAAAAGGTTATTATATTTACATGTTGAGGTTTATCTCATTGTTTTTTTACACTAGTAATTGATTCTATTGAGTACACTTAGCCCTGATAAAAGTACATGATAGTGCATCACATGCTTATGTGCAAACCACATATATTGATGATATTTTTGGTGTTCTGAAATACTTAATTGTAAGAAATATACCTCATCTTGTACATGGTCACCAATGTGGTATTGGGGTTTTCATTGTGTGCCTCATTATCACCCAAACCATGCATAGCAGAGTAAGTGCGAGTAGTTGGGGTATTTAGGAGTGGAATTTAGTTCTTGGTTGAGATGTTCTCCCTGACACAAGCATTGTTTGGGATCCTTGAGACCCTTGTGAACTTTGAAGTGCCAGGTAGGGGTGTGCATTCGATTTATCGATTCGATTTTGACCCTTATCGATAATTACTTATCGATTATTGATTTATACATATGCTTATCGTTATCGTTTCAATAAGGTTTCGATTTATCGATTTTTGGGGCTTATCAATTTGGTTATCAATTACACCAATAAGAAAATTTACGGGATTCCACAGAAAGTATATCGCTACAAACACACCTAACTAATATGGACAAAAAGAAGCTAAAATAAGAAGAGCACCGTTTATAACATAAAAATTATGTCAACAAGCACATGTAACGAAACTAAAGTAAGGGATCAAATGTATGCCACCAACACTCCAACGGTATAAAAAATAAAAAATTAAAATACATCATCACGGCTAATTCTGTTTTCCATTAATTTGAACTTTATTCCCTTGAGCTTTAAATATGATCCTTCCTTAAATATGGTAGAGGAAATAATAGGGTTAGGGCTTAGGGTAAAGGAAGGGGTATTATAGAATAAGGATAAAAAAAATTAAAAAAAAAATATTTAAAATTTTTAAAAAAAAAAAATTATTGTAGCTTATCGGTTTATCGATAAACCGATAACCGAAGAGGACAAAATCGAAATCGAAATCGATAAATCGATAAGAAAAATTTTGAAATCGAAATCGATAAACCGATAATAAATAAGCGATTCGATTTATCGATAAACCGATTCGAATGCACACCCCTAGTGTCAAGGGTCCAAAGAGCATCTTGACCATGAATACCTGCGCCTTTAATCTATTGATACTTACTAATCTCTTTAGGTTTAATATTCAATGAAATAAAGTTTTCATTATAAATTCCCTTACTGTACGTGGTTGCATTCTTGATTACCGTTGATTGTTATAGCTTTGCCTTGGGCCTATATTGATATTACTTGTATTATATATGGGGTTTTTGCGTGTTATAACAACATACTCATATAATTGGCAGAAAATAGTCCTAGTTATAGATATTGGCATCAAATAACCAATAAATGTATATCACAATAATAATATATATATCACAACTTTTTTTTTCTTCTTTGTCTGTATCAACAAGTATATTAAAATTTTATTTTCATTCTTTATATATAAATAATAATATTCTTTGTATATCAGTAATATAAAATTATATATATAGTTATTGCTGTGTATATCACAATAAAAATTTATATTATTTGTATATCACAGTGTACAGCACATCAAACATGTGGATACCAAAATTGTAACCCGTGTATATCTCTATGTAAATCAGTGATATCTCATGTATATTATGTGTATCTGTGTATATCCATGAAAATTGGTGTTATATGTACGATATACAATGTGAGATACATGGGATTCCATACAAAACTTATGTTGTATACACGATATACAAAGTGATATACACATACGTCCTTAAAAACCTGTGTGTGATATACACTGATGTACACAATATACAATGTGATATACACATGTCGTAGTAGGATTTTTATGTCTGATTTTTTACCTGAAACCAATCTAAATCACTTCTAATCTTTCTTAAATTTTGTATATAGCCTAGTTTATGTATTTTCAAACAATTTCAATCACACCCAGTCATTAAATCCAACCAAAAAAAAGGAAGAGAGAAGAAAATAAAGTTGAAATATATTTTTTCTCTCTTAGTTTTTGCTAAAATCAGAAAAGGGATATAATGAGATTCTGAAAAATTTTAGATACTTTTAAAAGGAAATAAAACATAATTAGGAGGATGGTTGCAACCAATTAAAAGAGAGAAGAGAAGATAGATTCTTTAATAAAGAAAACTAAAGAGAATAAGGCACCATTTATGGAAGAAGATACGGAATGCAGTTATAGAAAAACAATTTCCTTACACAACAAAGTAATGGAGAGAAGAGGTAGATAGTGGTTCTTATTGCTATTTTTAAGGAAAATAACTTTGGTTATTGGGTGCCAATTTTTTTGGGCTACTATTGCCAAACCTAATATAAGGTTAAAAAATTTCCAATTCTCCTTATGTGTTGTCATACCATGCCATTTTTATATATATTGTATATTGTATTGGGACATATATCTAATCAACTTCATTATTTTTATGCATGTGTCTGAGTTGGGCCTACCAAGTTTTCATAGAAATTAGGCCCAAATCTTAGCCTAAACTTGGAGGTCATCTGAAGTTGTTGTTATCTTCTTTGTCGTCTGCTCGGTCTAACCTTCTCTAGGCCCAAATCATGAGTCCAGATCCCTTTCTTCTACCACTTTCTTTACATAAATATGTGTTAAAATATCATGGTATAGTCAATTTTCACACTGGTCAATGAAAAATAGTCAGCGTTTACCAAGTCAATGAAAAATAGCCACTATTTTACTGCAACAGAGACCGGTCCAGTATAATATACGGGAGTTCTGGTGCATTTGTGTACGAACTCCAGCATATTATGCTAGACCGGTATACTTTGCTAACTCCTGTAAAATTTGCGGGAGACTGGAGCACCAGTGCTCCAAACTCCAGTATATTATACTGGACAATTATACTTGCTGGAACTCCCGTAAAATTTGCGGGAGTTCCACTATAATTATACTTGAACTCCCGTAAAATTTGTGGGAGTTCCAGCATAGTTATCCTGGAACTCCCGTAAAATTTACGGGAGTTCAAGCATACTTATGCTGGAATTCCCGTAAAATTTGCGGGCGTATTTTTCTGGATTTTGAACAGTGTTTTTGCTCAGATTTAAAGTGGCTAAATTTCGATGACTTTTGAAACTTGACTATTTTTCAACGACCAGTGATAGATCTGGCTATTTTTGAATGTCTCCCTAAATATGTTGGTGCTTCTATATGTATATAATACTAACGATACCGTTTGAATGTGTAATCTCTTATTATTTATTCAACTAGTGAACTTGCCGCGCTTCGCGAGATGGTTAAAAACATGAGTAAATTTATAAAATAATCGACTTTTCAGCTAATAGTCCTATTTATGAGAAGTCAAATAGATCTTTTAAAAGATATTCCTTTTTTCCGGTGCTACTGTTTTGCTAGTTAGTCTTTTATCTTTCCCCTCTTTATTTCTTTCTTTCATTTCTCTTTCTCTTTTTTCTTTGATTCATATCCCCATGTACACATTATTTTCGTGACCCATAATCCATGATCATTTTTAGAAAATCTGAAATTTCACAGGCTAAGGACTATTTTTCATATTTACCTTTCTTTTTTTGTATTATGACTATTTATTTATATTTTTTGGTAAATAAAAGCATTCATTACAAGGTAACTATATTAACAATGTCTCAGACAAACTAACTAACTTTCAACAACTAAAGGCGTCAAAAACTTCTAAAGCAACTACACCAGATAACAATAGGGTAGAAATTCTAACTCTCCATTTTCCTAGCTAGTTTGATCTTCACACAGGCACTGCAGAGAACCTCTTGTATCAGCCGCCTAAATATGTCCATCCGTCCTATGTTTGTTTAGAAAAGTCCTGAAATTTCTCTCTTGCAGAGATGAAAAATACTTTCTGCCAAAGTCATTTTGAACACCTCTGCTATTGTATGATTACCTTTCCTCACTGCACATGACCCTCTATTACACATCCTGCCAGTTCAGCAAAGGTCTAACAAAGCCTTGCCAAGTAAGTTAGTTTTCTCTAGACTTCATTAGACAATCTACAATCAAAGAAGAGATGAGCAATAGTTTCAGTTTTCTCATTACATAGGATACAACTTTGGCAAAGAATAACACTCCATCTGCTTGGTTTGTCTTTTGTGCTAAGTTTCTCCGATAATGTTAGATTCATAAGAAATAACTATTTGGGAGTTCACTGATTATTGTACAATTTCCCTCCATTGCATCTTTGAATAAACCCCTCTTACTTTCTGGTCTCTGCATGTCCAAGTGGGATATTTTACATGGCACCAACTCTTTTTAAACTCTTCAAAGTATGCAAAGCTACACCAATACCTCTTTTCTAGCATAACAAATTTAGATGATTTGCTCCAATGATAATCAACTTAACACTAAGAAAATTTATTAATAGGAGATAGATTAGCATAAGACAAAGAAAGTTCCTAATATTCATGTTATTAGCTATATTACAAACACAAAATAAGGAAAAATAAAAGCAAAGGCACGAACAACTAAATCTTTTCTTGAGTTATGACATTCAACTATAACGATACCTTCCTCACACTTGAATAGGATAAGTAGTAGGGGTGAGAGATCGGTTCCACTATCGAACACTCCAAAAAGAAATTCAAATCAGGAAGGAAAATACTAATATAATGAACCAACAAAGATACTGAAGAGGGGAGAAAGTGAAAACTTTCAGAAAAATTCCAAAGAAGCTCACAATATCTCCAATGGAGATTTCATTTTCAATTATATACTTACAGAATCCAAGTATATGGAGGAGAATCATGAGATTCTAACATAATGCAAAGATTATAATCCAAGCGAAGATCATAATTAAAGATAATTACCGACTACAATAGACACAAAATTGGTGCATGTTGGGGAGATTGAGCAAGCAATAAGGACAAGATTAATGGCCTTCATATTCTCACTTTTTGCATTCTGAAAACTTAAAAAAGATAAAGTAGAAGCACTAACTTGAATCCAATTTGAAGCATAGCTAATTACACTACAAAAAAATGGGAACTGAAAATTTAGGTGTCAAGAAAGATGCAATTGCTGCTTCACCATAACCACATTTCCAAGGTAAAATCATCTAAGATTAGTTTATCTAAATAATAGACTTTAAAAATAAAATTAAACAACATATGAAGTTGAAAAAGGTAAATTAATTTCCCTCTAAGCAATTCAAGGCATTTCATCAGTGTAGAGATTATAATTTCCACATCGACTATCTTACTTATAATCTTCTTAGCAAAATTCCAATGATCAACCAGCTATAGATCCTTGTCCACATGAAATAAAAAATCATGACAAAGCAGAAATCGAATAATTTTTGCAAGTGGTCAGACAGTGTTGGTAAAAGAATTACCTCAAATAGAAGGAAAGGTCGAATATATTATATTAACATCATATCACACATGAAAAAGATTAGAGCACGCGCGCGTATATATATATATATATATATATATATATATATATATATATATATATATATTAGGCAGAGTAGTATCGACACTTAAACCAGTGAAGGATCATTGGTATCAGTAACAATTGAATGAAACGATGGCGATGATACCTTTCTAGCATAAAAGAGCCAATTCCTCAATTACTTCTTCGAAGGAATCTTGAGAGAAATTATACAAAATAGAGTCAAATTAGAAATTCACAATAATACTACAACATACATATAGCAAATATTTTGTAACAATTAAAAAATTAATAATCCACAAAGCAAATAAGTATTGTGTAAGGGTTAACAAAATTTAAATCCTAACCAATCTAAAATTAGAACTGATCAACAAAAATAATGCTTACATGCCGTTTAAGAATTGAAGTTTCATCACATAAATTGATTGAAGTTTGCAGAAAATCACTCTTGTCCTGTATGGAAAATCTCTCATCTTTACTGTAAATTGACACAAGTCTATGATCTCCAATTTGAAATCTCCAATGTCTATGATGCTTGAATAGTCAAGATATCTCGGGCTATTATTGAAAGTGTTGGAAAAGCCTTGCCACGTTCCCTCCACCATGACAAAAGTTGTTCGTTGCTTTCTTCGTCTTTAATACTTTCCAATCATTGATTAAGATAAGAATCAAGAAATAATACTTTGCGTAGATTTATATTTATCAAACATTGATCTAGCATAAGAATATATGCTAGCTTGGCGGTCTTCAAGAGATGGTTGTTCATTTTCTTGAATTGCTAAATTCTCATAAAATTTATGAACAAGTCTCTTTGCACCTCTTAGTTTCAAAGATGTGTTAAGTAGAGTAGAAATTAAATAAACTTCGGGAATAGAGAAAAAAACTCTTTAAATTTTGAAATCATTTCATTAATGGTCGGTGCATAGGTTGGATTTGTTTTATACTTACCAAATACAAAAGAAATTTTACAAATATACCATAAAAACTCGCGGGACGAGACGGGATGGGACGAGACGGGATAGGCGGGACAATAGGACGGGACGGGATAAAACGGGATGAAATGGGACGGAACAAACGGGACGAGATGGTCGTCCCGTCCCGTCCCATCCCGTGTCCCGTTTAATATGGACCCATCCCATTTAAAATGAAGCGGGACGGGACGGGACAGGACGGGACGGGACGTCCCGTCCCGTTGGACAGCCATATTCCCAGCTTTATATTTATATATAGATTCTTCAGAAACTTAGGCAAGCTAAAAACAGTAGGTAACTAAAAGAATTACTATCTCTTCAGTAATTAAAATAACTTCAACATTCTTAGTTACTTCTACTATACAGTTTTGCTTTTCATTCATATATGAAGATTGAGATAGATTTGAAAAGCAAGCACCATCTTTCTTAAAAGCCAAAAATCAAAAAAGAGATTTCAAAGTCGAGTTTTCCACAAAAAAAACGAACACGACCGCGATAAAAGAACTTCAAATGGCTTTCTTCTAAGACTAGGACACAGAATTTAGAAATGAACTTTCAAGGTGTATCTAAACCCGTTTCTCTATAACTCTCATTTCACTAAGGTTACACAAATAGCCATTTCTTTTTCAAAAGTAAGGTATTTTTAAACCTAATCATACTTACAAAGTCTACAAATAAAACCTTATAGACATACTTTCAACATTCTTTCAGTAACATGAATATGGATACATTTCAAAGCTTTATAAATGAAAACTACACTTTCCTTTCGTAATTGCATACATCATTTTCAAAGTAATAAGCTTTAAACAAGACATGCAGTAACCCTTAAGCTTTAACTAAGTAGAATATAGACATCTAAATTTCTTGAACCTAGTCTAACTCTTATGGAGCTACCTCAGGTAGATTCTAGGGGGTGACTAACACCTTCCCCTTAGAAGAACACGAACCCTTACCCAAACTCTCATTGGTTGGCAGACTAATAGGATAATAATCTTAATAATTGAATAAGTACCCTAGTATACCTTTAAATATTAGGTGACGACTCTTTTTTATCATCAACAGAAAAACCACTAGTTGAATCTTGTTTTGACTTGTGCAAAATAGGGTGCATTAACATGGAGACTCTACTAGGGAACTATATTTAGGTTCTGACCTTAGCAGACTTAAACTAGACTTGGAATTTAGAATTGTTTGTACACTGCTTTAATTGCATTTAATTTGCGATTATATGTTTAGCTACCTGATATGGTATCCATCTCATTCAAATGGTTTGGTAGCCAATATTGTTGACTTGGTTTGGTTTGGTAGCCAACCTTGTTGAATTGGACAAATATTGGTAGCCAATTTTATTGACTTAGTTTGGTTTGGTAGCCAACCTTGTTGAAATTGTGTAAAGGGTGTGCAAATTGTCAAATATTATAGGCTTTAGAGAGTGAGGTTTTGGCTATAAAAGGAGAGCTTCAACTCTCATTTTTACACACCAACAAAGAGAGAAAAGAGAGAGCAAGTCCATAAACTATAAGAAAATAGTTTGCGAAG